>JAOEHI010051308.1:0-49852 GCA_025447815.1 Percopsis transmontana | reverse complement strand
AAATGTCACAGGTGTGCTGCACCAATCACACTGTAGACAACATAATTACAGTACCTTATGTTAAGGTTCATTTAACGCCGAGACAGCGTGAAGCACGGGATCGCGTGGCTTTGAAACCTCACACTACATCAGTGATGAACAGCGCCAAAGACTTGCTGCCAGTGCCTTCTACAAGCTAAACCAAATTACCCGTAATACATAATTTATCAGGCGGTTCTACAGTTCACGCCTGCCTGCGCGGCTACCTGGGGCGTTGAACGTATCCGCTTGATGTTTTCTCATTACCGCAGAAAATCTACCAATCTAATGAAGATTGGGCTAATCAGGAGAACCGGAAGGTTTCCCACTGAGGCTCGCTGGTCAGTTGGGTTGTCAGGCCCGCTACAGTAACTGGTTGAGTGGCGTGGCCAAGCAGCTCACAGTCTGCATTCATATACAGAGCTGTAGCCATGGTAAAGGAAAAAAATACAAGCTCCCTGTCGGGAACCAAATGGCAGCATTCTGCACAGCAGGCGGTTTCGGGCCAGAAGTGTTTACGTGCGGTGGCTCTCCTCTCCTCCTCTGTTTTGCTCTGTCTGAATGTGAAAACCACACCTCCTCATTTCCATATGGACAAAGAAACAACAAAATAAATTATAGAATAAAATAATAGTCTACAGAAATAAATGAAGCATAAATAAATACATGTATATATACTGTATATGCAACATATATACACAGTATATATTATATATTAACTTAATGATTTGCTCCATGTAATAACAAGTAAGTAAGTCGTTTTGGATAAAAGCGTCTGCTAAAATACCTTATTGTAATTGTACCTTCCTTGAACCTTATTTTTTCATGGCCGATTTCGGGATGGCTCTCTGACCTTTTGGATATTCAAGTGACTTGGCAACCTCTTAACATTCATGTATCTGTCTGAGGGTATTTTCTTTGCCAGCTGATCTCTCTTGGCCGCTGTGACGGTGAGCTTTGTGTCAGCCTATGGGTGATGACCAACACTAACTTAATGATTAAAAGCCCCTTCTCTTTCTCTCTCTGTCCCTCGACCTGCAGGATCATTCAGAGAGGAGCGATGATGAATGACAGAGGAGATGAAATATGATTCCCGGCACTTATCAGAAAGGACAATTTCCTCCTGATCACTTCAGTTTCATATTGTTTTTTTTTTTCTTTTTGTTTCCCTCCCGTTTCCTTTGCCTGTCCGTAGCTCATATTGTATAGTCTTCCCCCTGCAGCTTGAATTGCATTAGTAATGGGAGGATCTGCTAGAGCAATACCAATATCTGCATACTGTATGTTCCACTTTGAAAACTATCTATATTATGCTATATTTTTTAAATTTAAAAAAAGATTTTATTGGAAAGATTTGTTCCCATTGTAGAAGCTTATATTTTCTTTGTAATTGCTTGCTTGCACCTAAAAAAAATAATTATTAAACGGAAACTACATCATATTAAAATAATAAAATATAAAAAAAAACACGACTTAATCCTAGTCAATGCCTTATGATCTAAACACTCATTTGGAATGGCTATGTACAGTATTTCATATAATCCTTTTTTGTCATGCTTTTAAAGCTGTTGTGAACAGTGTTTAATCAGAGCAGTGTGTAGTGAATTCGACAATCTCTGGTTTTATTGATTTAGTGGCCTTTTGACACTTTTTATTGAGCACAATTTTGTTTTAAAGAACCAAAAACTTATTTTAAATTTAATGATCTAACATTGCAGTAAATGTAGCTTCTTTTTTTTCTTCTTTTTTTTTAGTACACCTGAAAAATGTTTCTTGCGTTATGCACAAATGTAGCAAACAGATTAATTTCATGAGCCATGGTGAGCAGTTTCATTTATTTTGAAATAACACTATGAGCAAGCTGTTATACCCTTAGACGTAGTCCCTTAGAAATCTGCAAAATACTTTGTATTTTTCCTGCCTCCCCCTGACAGTGCTCACGCAAATAATTATAGCCAATCAGGGAAGAAGGTGACTGACACAAGAACAGAAACATTGGGGTGGGGTGGGGTGGGGTAGGGGGGGGGACAAGAAAATGTGAAATTATAGCACATAAAATGACAGGCCATGCAGTACACTGCTTTACAGTTTGCATGTGGATTGACTTGAGCATACATACCATTAGCATATACGTTTCGCTGCATGTGCTACTGTAGCATCACAATACAGGCTATCATTTATTACCATGGCTTAGTATTTCTTTTTCTTGGTGCTACATGTGCCCACCAGTTCTTCAGACGTGTGAATCTGCTTTCTTTGCACAATGTCTTTGTGATTACATTTCCTAGCCCTGGGCCAATAAAATCTCAGATATTAAGCACAAAGCACGTTTTGTCTGTTTCTGTTAGTGGGAGACTGACCATACTTTTTCCTCATGAAAGTATTTAGATGCGCTTTGACCTTGGACTATCCTTGGATTATCCTGAGAGTCAGGTGTAATGTGAAGGCTCAGGTTCCATGCGCATCCTCTCGAATACGGGATGGAGCTAGGACTCGGTGACTGCTGAACAAAAATTAGAGAGACAAAATGGTCGGATGTCTCCTGACAAGACGTCGTGCACGCCCTGGATCGGGGTAAATAAGCCCCCTGCCAACTCCAGCGCTGGCTGCGCAACAGCAGGCAGAATGCCTCTACTAGCATGAACCCACAGCTGAACCCACAGTCCGTTGTACTGGGATTCACAGCCTCAAATAATGAGCAATCATTAAAATTATCCAATATATTGAGAGAGGGCAGAAGACCGTTGAGGGACATTTTTACAAAACATAATTTTACCACCATTGACTCTTGAGTGCAATATTGTTTTAGGCTCTCAAGGATGACATTAGCATATGGCCCGAGGTGGATAGCTTCAACCTGCCGTTACTGTTCCGTGTGTTCCTGTACTATGGGGGGGGGGGGAAACCTGTCACTCCAGGTCCAAGTCTTGCCCAGTTGAGAACTACGATTACAGGCCTGTGGCATTGACGTCGATTGTGATTAAATGTTTTGAGAAAACTGAGGTAATCCCAGAGTTAAAACCTTGGCAGTTTGCTTAAGCAAGGAGCACAGATTATGCAGTCAGCAGTATCACCCACTTAAACACTTGGAGGACCCTAAGGCATATATGCACGCTTACTTTCCATTGATTTTAGTTTAGCTTTCAATACTCTTCAGACTTATTAAATAATGGAAAAATTGAAAAGGATGAAGGTAAATAATTTTATTATCATGGCAATATCTGACTAAATCCATAAGTACAGGGTCCCCCAAGGATGTGTGAGCTCCCCAGTTCTCTTCACATTGTACACGAATAGGCGTGTGAGCGAAACCCACCATATACATTATGAAATTAAGACAGTTTACCATCTCAGAAACCAGTTTGTGGATTGGAGTGACGCTCACCGCCTTACTGTGAATGTAAAGACACCGGAGGAGATGATATTCGACCCAAAGTCAATCGGTGACCACAGTCCAGCACTCATTCACGATGTACCCATAAATCAGGTTCCTTCATAGAAATATCTTGATTGTCCACATTAACAGTTCGCTCACATGGCAACATTCATGTTGAAAACCTTTGTTCTAGGTTACAACAGAGGATGTACTTTTTGAGGTTTCAACTTTATGGCGTAAATAGCAAACTTTTGTGTTTTTGTTTTATCAAATGATCTTGGGAGAATGTAATTTGTACATATAACACAAGTATAGTATGGTAACCTGTCAGCAAAGTTAAAGTCTGCTGTGATCCTAGGGGGAAAAGAAAATCACTATCTTCAGTCTACAGAATAAATCAATGCGCAGGCAAGCACAGAAGATTCTGATTGACCCAACACACACCCTGAACCAAGAATTCAAGGTGTTGCCCTCATCACGATTCCGTCCATCCTCCATCGGGATATTAAATAGCAACAAGTAGGAGTAGGCTACTATATGATATTAGTTTAGATTAAGAAATTGTGATTTAATTACTTACTATTTTCATTATTTACTATTATTTTAAAGAACCACCGGTGGATTACATGTGGTTTTATTATTTGAAACTAACAACTAACTTGAAACGGTAAACCACCAAAGTGCATAAATAAAGACCAGGTGAAACCTGAAGGGCTCCTTTAGATAAGGTTTTATTGTCCAGAACATGTGTCTAATATTATATAGGGAGCCAAAGTGAAACCTGCAACAAACTAGTGAACTAGCTTGTTATGTTCCACAGGTTACCAAATGACAAGTTTTGTTGACAAATACAGTGGTGGGCACCCATATAGCCTAGAATATGAATAGAATAATCCAATAGGAGGTCCTCGCCTTTTAAATGTAATAGTTTTGCATAGAAAAACACAAAGGTCTGAAAGTGCAGGGGGGCGGGACTTATAAAATAAATATGTAACTAGACATCATCAACCCCAACTGCTCCTCAACTCAAGTGTTGTTTAGTCATTGCTGCACGGGGGGCGACGGTGCGCTCACTACTGCCTCCCATCTGGGAGGGGCTGGCCCTTGGCTTCCTGCACGTGATGTTCTGAGGTCGTTTACGACTCATCGACAGCCCGAAGGGACATGAGCAGACACACGACGGCCAGCGTCTGACGCGCGTGTGTGAGGCCTGTCGTATTCCGCGTCCGCTAGTGCACATCACAGAGGCTCACTGTGAGCTCCTCTCCTGTCGTGCGTCCACAGCAAGCAGCAGACAACTGCAGGACGGGAGGTGAACGAAGGTGCAGGCGTGCAGAGAGACGCAACCCTTCAGTTATTTTTGATGATAAAGATGATGGTGGTGATAGTGATGGATACTTTATTATTGTCGTTTGCATTTACTCGTCCCTGAAGGGGTATTCAATACGCGTTCAAACAATACGCCTCAGAAATAAATCTCTCCCTTTCAAAGGGATGTCATTTGCTATCTGATTTTAGCTGCCTTTAATGAACACCTTTTACAGGGGGGACAGACGGGCAGAAAATGATTTGAGCCTGCAGGGGTGATGTAGCCTAGCACGGGAACTCTTGTCTTCATGACTCAAACTCAAACATTCATCACACTGTCTTTTTGTGTTTTTTGTTCATTGATATTTCTTCTTCTTCACTGTTTGAAGATACAGTCGATGGCTATGACTTACGATCCAGTTATTTGAATTGTTTTAATGTAACTGCACCTGCTTGAAAGGGTGATGAAGACGTTTATTGCTACAGTACAGTCTCTGTAAAACAGATTATTCCAGCGAACATGGGTATTGACTGTTGACTGTTCACTGAGAAACACTAGCAAATCTCTTCTGTAGGCTACTGTCTGCGAACCATTGCGAGCTAGCTAGTTGCGAGCAGATACAAATTTCATTTGTATCTGTCTATAACTCAACACATCTGTGTGGGTTTACAGAAATTATCATCTAGATAATTATTTTAAATTCACCATCGCTAGCACATAATTTTACCTTGACTTAAATTACATGTAATCTGTAAATCACTTTTTGTATTTGTGTGCTGCTCAGGTTTTCACACACACTACCCTTCTATCAGGGTAAACATCGCCTGGCTGGCTTGTATTGTGTGTCTCAAACAGCTGACCCCCCCTCACACACACACACACACACACTCATACACACACACACACATCAAAACATCTTCTTTTTTTTTAAGCAGAGCTTAACTAAGCCTATTCCAGTTGAAGAACAACCATCCATCGGCCCTGTTTATCTAGCTCTTTGAAGTGCTGTTAGGACAGACTTGAGCCCCAGAAGAAAGAGGCAAATTGGATGTTAATCCTTGTCTGAGTGCCAGAGATGTCAGCTGGGAGAAGTCAGGTGCCTGTGCCATCCCTGCTATTCCTCTGTAGCCTTTGTTCGGGTCTCTTCTATCATCACATTCTCTCAGCGCCTGGTGGGGGTTTTGTCCAGTCCCAAACTGATTCAGGGAATTTTGTTGCAAATCCTTTCTAATGAGTCATGAAACGGCGCAGTGAAAGGGCCAGGTGCCCTCTATTATTAGAGAGCGCCGCCCTTCTGGCGCTGAAATGCCGCGGCGTCCAAGGCGGGAAAACGGCCCTTATCGGTTCTAACTACTGCGCGGCTTAAAATGACAGGGCGGCGAGGGGCATTGTCTCTTGTCAGATTCCCCGGTTCACTACCAGTTTAACGCATGATCGAAAGAAAGGCTCATCTTTTTTGATCTGTGCCGAGCTTTTCTGTGCTGTAAAGGCTATCTATCCCCCCGGAGAGGAATCATCCAAGCCAGACGTTTATATATAATTCAAATAAAGGCACACACTGTACTGCATGCACTTGAAGTGACACTGAACTTTAGTAAACGTCTTCACTTCACATACTACAACTTTCTTACCTCGAGAAAAGGGAATACATAGACGATCAGGATTGAATATTAACAAGTGTTTTTAATTAACCGTTTTTTTTTTCCGTAATCGCCATTGTGTTCCTTTCTCAAAAACATACAAGCCACCTGTGTCTACCACAGGGGAACACATTTTCCTGGTAATTTTGAAGGGGAATCAAACCAACAATTTGTCGGAAAACCAAACAAACTCTTCCCTTCACTCTGGAGTCAGTCTACTTTTCCTTCTAACTTGTCCAAACAGTGATAGATATTTTAGAGTTGGTAATGCATGTTATACAGTGAAGAACATCTATGACATTTGATGTTTAACACACGCGTACATGCACACACACACGCACACACGCACGCACACACACACACACACACACAGGATAATCATTCATATCGCTGGTGCTGAGCTGACATTTAACAGCCATTCTGATCCCCCCGATACACAATCCACGTTATAACTCTAACATTCTAGACCAACAAATACAGGAAGAGTAATGATGTATTTACAGTCAACCACAAGGAATACCGCCATGTTTATTTTATATCATTATAGTGTCTCGCGTTTGCTAGCGAGTGTGACAAATGATTTATTTTGCCACTGCTAGAAATCGATATCTAAGGGGAAATCTGTGCATGGCTAGTGAAGAGGCATGCACATTCTTTCACCCTACTTGACTCCGTATTTCATGATATGAAGTGTGTCGGTGTTTGTCGGTTTATTTCCGTGTATGTTTGATTACTTAAGTTAGTTAGTCATGTCTTGTACAGATGGGGAACAATGCAAGAAGGCACAGTGAGGCTGCTCTCTGTGTTAATGACACAACAAGGTGTCCCTCTCTAGTACAACTCATTCTGTCTTTTACTTCAACTGTTCCGTGGAACAGCTTCACCTGCTGTTTTTGTTGACCCACACTGGAACAATTACCAATCCGTGGCTTTCCAAGGTTTAATTGGAAAACCCAACAAAAACACATCTTTCAATTAAAATACATTATAATAACTAACAATATGAAATTCTTGTGCAGATACAAATAGAATACAGAAAATTATTTTCTCTTGGAAAGAGTCCAACCACATTCAGGTGACTGTAAAGGCTGTAGCCATCAAACCGGACATCAAACCGGGTGTGACATGCAACACTGATGAAGGTCTGTTATCTCTGTCCACAAGTTTACTGGCTTCATTTATGACTGGTCAAAGAGCTTAAGGTTGGCTCTTAAAGGTCCCCTAGGTGAGATTTTAGACCAAAAAATTACTTAGATACATACACCAAGTGAAACGAATGTAGTCTAATGTAGACTGAATGTAGACTGCATTAGGCTAATGTATTAGGCTAATGCATTGGACTACATTATTTCTAGCTACATACTGTAGCGGGACCCGCAGGTAGCAGAGGTATCCATGTTTATCCATAGAAGACAACAGCTACCTGCGGGATCCATGCACAGCTGCATCTTCAACACTAGGTGGCAGTATACAATCCAAGAAATGCCGCCTGCACCTTTTAAGATGTTTTGTTTCCATGACCTAACTCTAACATTTTACTTTCTTCAGTGTATCTGAACCCAGTGTCCTTTGTCCTTTTGTAATTTGGGGCCATCTCTGTTCAACCTCTACATGCTCCCAATAAGCCAAATCTAGCAAAATAACAACATCGCTATATAGCTGAACAATGACTCCCTTCTGGGGAATGACAATGACTCAATGATTGGACGTGCAAAAGTTTCCTTCAACTAAAAAAGGATAAAACTTAGATTATTATCTTTGCTGCCAAGGTAGAAAGGCTAAAAGTTAGCTCACGCCTGGACTCTCCCTGTGTTTGAAAACCAAAAGCCAAGCTAGAAATCTTTGTGTTATCATGGATTCAGATCTAAATGTCAACAGTCACATCAAGTCTGTAACAAAATCAGCCTACCATCACCTTAAAAATATACTGTAGCAAGAGTTAGAGGACTCGTGTCCAAAAACCTTTATTAATAGTAGGTTAGACTATTGTAATGGTCTCTTTTCAAGTCTCTTTTCAACTACAGCTTGTTCAGAATGCTGCTGCTAGAGTTTTAACAAAAACAAAAGAATTGGAGCACATTACACCACAATTCTCAAATCGCTGCGTTGGCTCCCGGTGTGTCAGAGAATTGCTTTCAAAATACTGCTGCTCACCTATAAATCACTAAATGGTTTAGGGCCAAAAATACTGTCCCTCACTGAAATGCTTTTACAATATGAACCCTCTAGACCCCTCAGGTCAACCGGGACCGGTCTGTTAACTGTCCCCAGAGTCAAAACAAAACATGAAGAAGCAGCATTTAGCTGCTATGCAACAAATAATGGAATAAACCAGACGATTTGAGACTTGCTCCAACACTAACTACTTTTAAATCCAGACAAAAACATTTATGTTCACCATTGCTTTCTGCTAAACGACAAACCACTTTGATCTTTGCTATTCCATTTTGCTGTGCTGATTTTATTCTTTTATTATATCTTGATCATACTGTCTCACTCTTTTATTTGTTAATTTATATACACTATTCTTAAATCCTTTTTAAAATGTATTGTATAACTTGTTTTTATGTGAACCACATGACTCTGCCTCATGTATGAAATGTGCTATATAAACAAAGTGCCTTGCCTTGCCTATTTTGATGCATGACTCCACAAAATTAAATGCAATATTTCACATATATCACATATAACTGCCTTAACCCATGTATTTTTCCCATAGTGCCACCTTTTGGTAACATGTACCATGTCCCATTAGAGCAGTCAATAAGGCATACATTGAAATTGCCACACAATTGTTTCTGATGATGACCATGCTAACCGATTATGACCTCCCATTGTGACCACTCTTAGCAGCCACACAGCTTCTTACCAGCAGGGGGCGATGCACTGTGTGTTGAGACACAATTCTCCCACCATCATTTACATTTTCTGCCACTTGAGCCACAGTAGCCCTTCTGTCGGTTCGTTGCCCTCGCGCATAGGTGAGCCCTGCGCGCCCATGAATGTGGACTATGAGAACCGACGCTTACAGCCGACCACATCCCAGACCTTGGCATGTTGTTACGCGTAATCAAGGCTATTCGCTTCACCTGTGAGTGGTCACAATGTTTTGGCTCAAGGGGATACATCTACAAGTACACATAAATATGAAATTCATCTGGTATATTTGAAATGCATTCACACATGGACACAAGATTGGATGATCAAACACACACACACGGGTGCATGTGCGCGCACACAGATTATTACTGGGATGTTGTAAATGGCATAGGGATAGCGCTGCAGAGTTCCGCAATGTATGTTGATAATATTTCAGCACTGAGAATTTACATTAAGATTCCCATCTGATAGTCAATGGTTGATGTTATGTACATGTTGCCTATAGGTGGCGCTGTAGGAAAGAGGTTAAGGTAATGAATCACTGCAAGGATTTATTTAGCACAGGATGATGGACAGAAGTGGTAAATTGTAGGCCTTTATCTTGAATCATGCTTGAGATAACACTTTTGATATGCATAAAAATGGGTAAAATCATGAATATCCCACTGTCAGTCAATTCGGGTCATTTTTAACCATGTTACGTAAACTAGGGGTATCGGTATGAAGTGATATTTTATATCAAACTAAATAAAGTTATCACTGAAATCTAAAGTTACACTTATTTCAAACAAGTTTTGGAGGATTACATGGAATATCATAATGTGATGTGTTCGGGTTATTTTGACATTCTAGGGTTCAAATAATAAACGTGCAAAAATGTCTGGATGTTCAATGTTGAACTCTTACCAGCAATCACGGCTGATTGCGATGTGATAAAATACAGAAAAAAGACGCATGCACAGCTTGGTTTCCAGTCAGATGTGAGACAGCAGGTGATAATAACATTTCTCTTTGACTTTATTGAGGTTTTAAAGTTACTTGACGAATGCTAAATATGTCATTCCGCCCCTATCCACATGACAATACATACTGTAATGTTGAAGAAAGCGAAACAAATGTTTGTGCAGATAGCATTAGTCTTGCACTGCTGACACCATAGATACTGAGCTATTTACCGCCGGAAGTGATTATGTGCATTAAAATGACGTTTGGGAGAAGACACAATGTTGCTATACCCCAGGCACTGGGTATTTTGTTGTCTGATGAGCTTCATCATGCCTTTACGCAACATAAAGGGATGTAAAAACATCTTAGAACTGTCACTTGATGAAGGATATAGGAATAATTCCTCCAACACAAAACAGTTTCTGCCAATTCTTGTTTAGATTTCGTGCTAGAAGAAACGAGTTCATGAGAACCAATTAGCATCACCTGGCTAAGAGGGGAAGAGCTGTTTTATTTACCAAGAACAATCTTGAGAGACCACAAGTGGTCCTTTTGAACCGCATATGCATCTTAGTCACATCCATTCACATTTGGGCGAGGAGCCCAGACAACCCTCTGCTGTGGCCAATCAACAGTAGCACATCTGGGGTTCCCTGCTCAGGGCTACTTAGAAAGGAAGAAAGCATTAGACATTTACAATATATTCTCATTTGGAGTTTTTCCTGTTTTTGAATTTAAGCCTCTGACTTTCAGATAAGAAGCATCTTTTTTAACCTTAGTGCAGAAAAGATATTATTAGAACAGTCCCAATAGGAGGTAGCCTTTGCTAATGACAATCCATAGAAGGAAGCAAGGAAGGTTATTAACAAAACTGACAGCTGGAAATATAACTCATATTTTAATACAAACTCCCAAAGCTAGGACAGCTAATAATTCACTCTTCCTTTGTTAATTTCACCTGACTGGCAGTTTCCTCTCTGAAGGAAAGACAGATTACCCAACCTAATGAACAAAAGCTGATCAACAGTACAGCAGTGATCAAGTGATCAATTCTAGCTACAGTAACTGCTATTGTGTGTCCCAGTGTTGGTCAACGCCTTAGAATCTGGGGCATTGCAACTGAACCTTGCTCCGTAAAGCCAGCACTGTTCTCTGCTGCCGCACACATCCTGTCCTCCAAAGTGTGGGTTTAAACTAAGCTTCACATGAGGAATTGATTTCTTACAATGAACCATGAAGTCAATTACAAAAATGTGTTAATAATTCACCTTTTTTTTTCATAAAATTGTATACACTTTCACACTGGTTGTTTTTAATTATAAATACATTTGATTTGCCGTTCTTCCTAAAAGCCTATATGGACAAGAATAGCATTGAAAGATCATCATAAGCCAAATACTGTATGTATTGAACAGTGTAATGGAAAGGAAAAATTAAAAGAAATATATCCCTGTTTAGATTGGAGCCTTGCTTTTTTATGCAATGTTCTGGTTCTCTGGGTCCGAGCACTTGAATGTGGCTAATCCAAGCAAAAGGTGTCGAGCTGTGGTTTATAATGATGCTGTGGATACACTGCCTTACCGGTGTGGTCCTAGCTAAAAATTAAAAAGGTCTGCTGAAAGCCAAACAACGTGACAGCTCTTCAAAACGTACAAAGTGCATCTGCGTCTCATAACCTTTCAGAGTGCCATAAACACATACCTGCCGTCCACCGCAAAGGTTGGCGTGCTGCATCGGAACTACAGCAAAGAGCTATCTCTCTTGTTATTTGAAATAAATACCGAGCGATGCATGGTTGAGAAGTTTGGGGATGGGGTGGGGGGCAGGTTCGAAAAGCCTCCATGTGCCACAATCTCTGCAGTTATCTTTAAACTTTTTCCAATACCTGTTCCAATCTTTTCCCTTTTCTGGACAAAAATATAGACCGCGTTACAGGTGACCCAGCAGCCATTAATGCGTGACAGACCAGACACCAGGGTTGAGGTGAACACATCGCCAGAAGCAATGTTTGACACACAGCATCATTTCCCCCTTAAAAACGTGCCTTTCGACTGACAAAGTGGGCCATTGTTTTACTGTAGGTCAAGCTCTAAGTTCACCAGGTTACAGGATACATTGTCTGTCACATGTCATGTCAACAAGAAGATAGCCTGGTTTATACTGCCGGCTTCACAGTAGCGAAGAATGGTAGGCTAAAGGTAAGAAACTAATTGGTAGTGTGGAAGAAGCCCTAAAGCAAACAGAAAAACAGGTAGCTGAAAACAGAAAAGGTTAGGTACCACATTGTTCAAACTTGAGGATATGTTTGTTGAATGGGGGGAAACATAATTTTTTATATAGGTTTGAGTTTGGTGGCAAGTACAGTATAATGTTACTGCATCAATTATTTCTCTAGTGGTGAGTAATGCTAATGGTGCTAGCTATCACCCACACAGTGGTCTATGCCACTAAAGTGCCTGTAAAGACAGATTTAGGGCTTTCAGTAGGCATGGTAATATTAGCCTATTCTTCCCACACCAAAATCTGTTCCCTTATTTCTTTGAGAGGGACGATGCAATTAACATAGTTACAGTTCAAAAGTCATCTTAGAACTGATGTGCTGCACACAGTGTTTATAGATAATGATACATTCTAATTTGTTTCCCTTCGCTTTTAAGAAAAGTTTAAGAAACAGTTAAAGAACAAGAACAGTTAAAGTGTAAAGTATATTTTTTAGTGGAGTTCCTGTTCTCAACCCTGGAACACCCAGAAGGAAAATACTGTAAGTTGAGGGGATGATTGGCTAAAGGGGAGTGCACTTCTGTTTTGTTTCTAGCAAAGCATTATACAGCTTGCCTTAGTTTTACTTGAGTTAATAATAAGTTGAGTTGAGAGCCCTATATTGTCCAAGTGAGGTTCTACCATGTGACACCCTGGAGTTAGTGCTTCTGGTGTCTACCTTAAACTGATTTGACCCCTTCAAAGGATGGTTTCCATTAGGTGTCATTGATATTGGCGGGAATCAGCCTATCACAAAGCGGTTTTGCAGTGCCCCCTCTTGAGTCTGCATTAATTAGCTTGCAGGCTTCATCTATGACAAACAACGTCACGAATGCGCTAGATAGAAAACGATGCCGCGTTTTCTTGTTTTTAGATTTATCCTGCCACTTTATTTTCTAACTAATCACTTTAATGCAAGAAATTCAACATTGTAAAACAAATCAATAAGTGTAGTAAACGTAAAATAATAAATACTTCAAGAAACTTTTGAAAACTGTCAACAAGAATACAACAAAATGCAAATAGGCAAAAAAGTGCAATCGTAGACTTCCCTTAACTTCTTTGTGGCAAAGTCATCAATGAAAGCATCAAATTACATTTTCTGTGACACATCATGATTGACACTGATCACTCACCTCAAGTATGTCTTAATCAGCAGGGATAGTGACGGACGTCCTGAGTGCCATTCTCATGTTTGGGTAGATCTCTTGCAGTCGCTTCTCGTGCAAAAAATCCAGGATCTCCATGGTGGTCATGTTGGTTGATGGTAAGTCTGAGAAGCTTCCCATTTCCTGGGAGAGTTGTTTTCCATCTATGTCTGACTGTCCACCATAACGTAAAGTGCTGCTCAGTGCTTCACACTGCTGCATCAGTTCTACATTTGTCATATTAGAGAAGTTCACAAGCACACCAAATGTCTTCTGTTCACACTGGGCGCTGGTTGGTATGAGGTAGATGGAGTGTCTCTCCAGTAGTTAAATAACTATTGTATGATGTTAATGTTATATGTTGTCTCAGTGGGTCCTCCTGGTGAAATAAAGATGAAATAACAAGCACATTTTTATGTGCACTAATTGTTATCTAAACAGATTTCTTAAAATCAAATAAAGATTGTAATTTCTACTAAAGCACTGTTTCTAGTCCAAAAGAAAATAAGCAGGCATTAACGTCAAGCCTATACATGAAGCGATTAAGTGTGTCAACTGAAGCAAAAATGTCAACTTAAATTTAGTTTAAGCAACTAAACTAATCTATCCTATGTACGAGTATAAATAGGAATAATTACTCCTAACCAAATTTAATTGAATGGAACTAGCGTTATGTTGACTGGAACATCTGGTTGAGCGTTATGGGAAAGTGTGAAACGGTCTATGCATCTTTAAATATGAACTGAGGGGAGTAGCATCCATCAGTTTCTTCAGGTAGCTGGGCATGGGTAAGTTAGCATATCCTGAAGGGCGTGGTAAGTCTTTCTACATAGAATGTGACATAAGCTCTGTGTATTATTTACATAATTCTTCATCGGAGTTCCATAGCAGATGAGGGCGCAAGGTTGTGCCTGTTGAGAATGAAGAATGACAGCCGTTTGGGAGGCAATGGCACATAGTCTCTATACGTCCTAATAAAGCTAGTGGCTGGCGAGAGTTTGTCTGCTCAGCGGCGATGGCAGCCCATTTGAACTCATCCTCGAACTCCACAATCGTCTCATTAGAGGTGCGCTGGTGATTCTCAGAACTTTCGATTAGGGATGATCCGAATTGAGCCGACGTGGCTTCTGGAGGCGTTACGCTTCATCGGCTGCTGCAGAGAGAACATCCTTTGTGATGTCAAGTGATTAGTTACCATAGAGACGTTCACAAGAACAAAAGCTGCTTCTGTGCATGTACCGTACGGCCTTCACGGCGTCCTGTTGGCACGGTGTTGCTGTGGTGAATATACTGAATATGTGACCTCAAAGCAGCACTTGACCCTAAAAGGCCGTTCAGATCAAACGTGCAAACTGTGGCACTGATGCCTGAATCCCTTCCACGTGTATTGTGTCGCCGCGGCACGCGCTACGCGGCGACCGCTTGTCGAGCAGCGCGCAAAAGTTCAACCACCGTGAACTTTGGCGCGCTGCTCAAGTGACAGCATCCCACGCATCCAATAGAATCAAAGGGAGAAATAGTGGGTTGTGACAACTATGGAAGAGAGATTTTTTGCAGTTGTCAGTGCAAAGTTGGCAAAAGGCTTGGAAAACAAAGCTCTTTCACAAGCCTACACTCTACAAGCGGCTCTCTTGCCCTGTTGACGGCATGCACCCACTGCCTTCTCCTTCTCACTGCCTTATCTTCTTCTGTTCTTCATCTTCTTCTAATCGCATAAAGCAAAACTGCCTTGTGAAAATTATCCAATTATCCAAAAGTTAACTCCCAGCAAAACTATAGCTAGACCAAATGGATAAAACTCAGCCTCTTCTGCGCGCTCCTTAGCGACACAAAAGTGCTAAAAATGAGATTTGCGCTCTACCTAGGGCCGGGCCCAGTGCTTTGCACGTTTAATGTGAACAGCCCTTTAAGGAGGGCACAGTGATAACAGGCCTACATCGCAAGTTGTGGTTTGTACTTGCCGTACTTACGGTATGCTAGCTAACGCTAACGCTGCAAGTGCTAATATAGGCCCCTTGCCTATTGAGGAAGTGGGCAGTGTGAGATAGCACAGTAGGATGGGAGTTATCGTGCTGGTAAACAAACTCGCTAAACAGAGGTGGGTCCAGTTATCATAGAGATGTGCTGAAGACCACAAGCTGTTTTGAACGTACTGTCTTCACAGCGTGTTATTGAAATGCTGAATATTGTTGATGAGCAGCTATTAGATGGCTTTTTGCTGCTGCTACTACTACTACTACTACTACTACTACTACTAATACTACTACTACTACTACTACTACTACTACTACTACTAATAATAATAATAATAATAATAATAATAATAATTATTATAATACATTTCCTTCCTTTCACACATTTTTTGGTGGGAGTTTTTAGGTAAGCATTCCCTGCCTGGTGAGTTGTGAGTACCTGACCTCTCATAAGAGCTCACTCATGTAAAATGTGTAAAGTGCAAATTCTATTATCCGGACAAGCTCATGACGCTTGCTGCTCTGTCTTTCCGTCATTTTACTCATTGTGTTTGGAAGGTGGAGGAAGGTTCCATCCTTCTACTGAATGATATATTTATCGCAAGCCAATTACCCAGCAAGCACCAGTGTCAAAACTCTATACCTGAAGGCAGGCATCCATTCTTACCCTACCTTTCAATCGTGCTTGTGCTGTCTTACCTTGGAGCGCTAGAGAGAAGGTGCAGGCCTACATCCCTCTTTATTTTATAGTACTATACTAGAGTACAGTATATGACTGGGTGGACATGGACAGTTCTAACTCAAATCAAGTTATTGTCATCATCGTACAGTGCCATGCTGTTATTGCATTAGACATTGTGATGTTTATGTGTGTCATCATTGGTTCTGCACAGTGTGTATTGATCTTACTGCAGTTTTAACGATGTTAAAGAGAAACTTTAAAGGTCCCCTATCATAAAATTCTTTGAGTTGGGTTGTCTGAAGGGATTCGAAAGGAATGGACTAATTCTGAAATCTGTCTAGCATGTAATTTAGTCCAAATTTCTCTGAAAAAATCATAGTGTTAAACAAGCTAGCCAGATTTGGCCCAGGTTGCGACATTATTTCTGGATCGTCTGGACCAATCATCTCTGACATATCCTCCCACTCCCAGTCAGATGGCCAATCAAGTTAGGGCATGTTAAAAATAAATGCAACACTAATATAACTGAGACGGAATATTCAGCTCAAAGGGAGAAAATACTGTCCAACTGACTGTTGGAAATTGGAATGATATGGAGGCCTTCAGGAGAAGTCAGCAGGATTTAGGGCCTGTGTCCACCAAATGCGTTTTTTGCGCTGGCAGCATCTATTTTCTATACAAATCCTATGAAGTTCAGCGCTGATGGCGCGGAACATCCTCGGCGCAAAAACGCCCTCAGCGCTCAGCTTTGTTTTACGCTCCACTGACAGCACTTTCAGTTGAAAACATTCCAACTCGGAACAGCACCGGGCTCGTCAATGTCACTTCTCTTTTGTCGAGGAGGGGACGGGATATATGATATCAACACTTGTCAACAATCAGAGGCGAAGCAGAGGAGAAGCTGATCCTGGCTGTCACTGACAACCCAGTCATTGAAAATCAGGCGATTTCTTTCCACCAGTTCAGCTAATCTAGCTAAACTAAAGTTATATACACTATATTAATGACGTTCACAACGAAGTAATGCGGAAGTGCTAGAAAAAGCTTTTTGTAACAATAGCTAAAATAAGCGCTTGAGAAAAGCAATCAGGAAGCACATGGGCTCTGCCATTGCAAAAAACACATTTGGCCCTTAAAGCTTGCATTTAAAATGTGCACAAAAACAGATGTGCCTTTGAATGGATCTTCTTTGTTTTTGTTTGGGCTGGAAGTAGTCTAATGAGAAATGGAAACACATTTGAATGTTAACAAACAGAAAAATGCAATTGGTCTCTGGTCTTTCAAATGGTGGAAAATAAAGAAAGCAGTATAGCTGCTTATTAATGATTTATTTCTCAGATTAATAGCCATATGGTGCTTTTCCAAGACAGTTGGCACTACTTTGAACGCACTGTCAACTAGGCATTTTGACATCAGGTTTTCAAAAGTACTGGCAGCGAAGTTTGACACTGGTTTGAAAACAAATGTTTGTTTTTATGGTATTTACATTCAGACCCAATGATACTGATGCGTTCACCAAAACAGCTACTGCATTATTTGTATTGGTTTAGAAGGTTTAATAGACAGGAAAGGCCTTGTTATGCCCTAGACCGAGGCTTCCATGCATTCGGAAACTGGCTTCTATCGTACCATCTCAGTGGGATGGATGTACTGTAAATAGACTTTGCTGAAGTATGTCAGCTTCCCTCGCAGATAGTATCAGTAAATACAGCTGCAGTATACAGCGATTGGTGGATGGGTTGTGGTAAATGGCTTTGAGCAGCCACAGGATACGAGCACAGGAATCGGAGGAACGCATTGGCGTTCATTGCAGACCTATTTGGTCCTGATGTGCTCCAGAGGATTTCCATGTCTGAAAGAGGAACGGGATTAAACGGGCCCAGATCAGCAGGTGTCCGCCGGTGTTCCATTCGTTGGTTGAGCATTTACTTTACAAACCAACCTGGCAGCTGTCCATACAGCCGCATAACAGTGCATTCTATACTGTGTGCATTTCTATACATTATGCAAGAAGTCCACATTACTCCCCACATTACTGTGGGGACAGCAGCAGGTCTGTGGAGTGGTTCATAGCGAGGAGGTTAAACACCCGCTGGACACATCCCACTTAATTTAGAAGGAAGTGAGTCAAGTTCAGTGATTCCCGCCCCACGCTGGTCTGATCCGAGCGCTCGGTAATCAGAGGTATCCTCACAATCTCCGTTGTCTGCCTGCTCCACGTCACTAACGGACATCTCAGCTGCATCTACCCCAGAGCTGTCCCAGCAATCACCCAGCTGTGCTATGACTCACCCCTCATCAGCCCTCCCTCAATACACATCCACATTTACGCTACGTCCTTGCACCCTCCGCGCCCCACGCGATGAAAATTCCTGAACCCTATTTGTGACAAAGCCTGTTTGGTTTAGTAAATGCATTGCGATGTTATAAAAGCAGAGAGCCTCCCCATTTCTGCTCAGGAATAGGACATTCTATAGCATTTGCATGTGGGCATTCAAAATCCTGTAGAGCTGAAGCCACCTCGCTGGTAAAACGTACTGCAGACAAGAGAGCATTCGCCACAGAGGCAGTACAGTAAGCATAAGAAGGTATTGCCTGAAATCTGTGTATGGTGGGATAACAAGCTAGAAGAGGGTAATAGCGAGAGTGTAATAGCTGTGCTTTAATTTACCATCTACTGTATGGTGTTTCTAATAAAAGGAAAATGTATGTGCGCAAGGACTTACAAATGTCAACGAAAAACTGAATCATATCTACTTTGAATAGAGAGAGAGAGAGAGAGAGAGAGAGAGAGAGTGGGTTTGTGGGTAAACTTGGGGCTGATTGAAAGGTCTGTGAGGACATTACAGTGTTTTGCCCTAAACCTTCATTATGAAATTTTATGGTATGGGAACAGACTCACATTTTATCACTCTGCCACAGACCCGTGAGGGGAAATATAAAATGTCAACCATAGAAATTGCTAAATGGATATGATAAGATGTAATGTTACTTTTGACAGAAAATGGAAATTATGTTGACTGCACACATAGACTGCTCACTAAATGTAAGCTTCTTTTTGCATATGAAACTCTCATTATTGTGTGTGTATCATTGTGTATCATTTACTAACGTAATTTAAGTTCACACGAGGACGGCTTAACTGAGAGCCGCGGAATGTGACAATTGAATTTGGCAGCTGTCACAACTGTTTAAATGACATGTACTGCTAGTGAAAGCTTTTACCACACAGCAATAGGAGAATTGATTGAGTTCTAGAATTTTGTCCAGAAATGTTCACTTTTCAAAACATCTCGTCTGTCATTCATGGAGTTTCAAAAGGCAAATTGATGTCTATTTAGCAACGGGCTCCAATTCAGAATGACGGCTAGACTTGCAAGGTAACAGTTGAGCAGTTCAGAATATAGCCTTTCAACCTATTTCAAATGTCCCCCACTGCAATTCACTCTTAAACCCTGCTCTCGCAGACAAGAGCAGGTTGCCCAAGGCATCAATTCTGTATACCAGTGAGGGGGGGAAAGACGGCTTGACAAGGATATAAAATTGTGTCAACACAACAAGTACACTGTAATGAATCTCAGATATGGAGACTAGATTAACATGCAGTACAACACAAGATAAACACTGAACTTAACTTTTACCAAATTTTAACGCAAAGGGAATATTGCCTTTATTCAAAACAAAACACCTCCTTTAAAGGGGACTGTGATTTAATTTATACAAGTCTTTTGTGTATTGCATGTTTATGAATGTTAATTTATGACTTTCTTTTGTCTGTTTCAATACTGCTTTGTAATTAACTCGCCTGTGGTCTGTGCATATTACAGTGGCTAAATATAATATTTTATTTGACTTTATCATAGTTATGTTGGCCTGTATGGCCATCACTGATTTGCGCTTCAGACATGACAAACAGGGGGGTGAGTATTGATTTAACGTCAGTTGTTCATAGAAAATGGGCCATTATTGTTGATTGACTTAGACAGGTCCTCCTCCGATTACACCGCCTTGTTTGTGCTTCATATATTCGCCCTACACAGGCGGCAGGCACTGGAGCGGTTTGTGTTTCGTACGAGAGACCAGAGCAGATCAGCGGCGTTGCTGCTATTCGCACCAATGTCGCCATGGCGACGCCCTCAAGGGGGTTTTGTAGGTCGTAAAACATACAGAACATACATGAACATTTACAATTTTGGCCCTTCCATGCAGGGTGTACAATACAGTGGACAGATATTTAGTAGCCCTTTTGAACCATTTAAGTTCTAGTACCATGTCCCACTTACCATTCCGTTTGATTATTATTTTTTTATCTCTTTGTCATTTTGTCGTTTATCATGAATTAAAAATGGAGGGAAGAGAAGATGCACCAAGTACCTCAGAAATAACTGAAAGATATTTTTCAACTAAATAAGATGTGCTATATATATATAAATAAGAAACCGCCACGCATGCTGAAGACAGCAGGCAGTGTAGACAGCGAGTGGGGAACCCTCAAGCAGTCCTTTGTGTTGTCGTTTGAGGGCTATCAGTGCTAGCTGGTGAAAGCGGTGAGCTAGAAGGTCTCTTTGTGGCTAACTATGGCCTCGGCTCCGGGGCGACTGATAACCCATTTGAAGGTGAAGAAGCGGCGGACAAAGGGCCATTGGTTGAAGTGATCGCACTGTTCCATGTGTAGCCTGCTGTTAGGAGAAAAACATGAAGTGTACCAGAGATGTCCTTCACCGCCCGCGAGTGACAGTACAGGCAGCGTGCAGCTACTGGATGGAGCGGTGCATGTCACCCACAGCAAGGGACCAGATGGTGTCTGGGGCGCACAATGAGAAAGGTGCGTTCAAATGATGATGATGGAAGCAGATGATCAGATGATAATAAAGCAGTCAAGCACCCTACCATCCTTCAAACAGGCCCTCAAAACTCACCTCTTCAAACTTGCATTTTCTGGTTAACAGACTCTCCCTGTTTTTCCCTCATTTTCATCTCATTGTCATTGTCAAGTAAATGTGTCTGTTTAGACTGTTTTGTTTTGTCTGTTTGTATCTAAAACTGTAAAGCGTCTATGAGTGTTTAGAAAAGCACTATCAAAAATAAATGTAGTATTATTAATAATGAATATTGTTGGAGTAGAGAAAAATCGCTCCAAAACCAGGAAGAAAATAAGTGAGAACAAAACACAGACATGCAAATAGCAAATAGTTCCAATGGAATGGTGCCAAACATGAAGCGTGACACAGGCAAATCTGTTAACAGAAAAGCATAGGATTAATATTGATCCTCTGAGGCCTCCGTAGTTTAATGTCACGTTCATGAGAGGTTGGTCAATAAAGCAGATGGTCACTTGATGGTCAGTGGTTAAAGAAAATACTCCAAAATACTCCATTACTCACAGAAATGAATGCAGTGAAAAACCACCAGGCGTGCTGAAGAAGGCAGGAAAAAGAAAGTTGTACAAAAACCACACACACAAGGATTTCATGTTCAAGGCGATCCATTCAGTCAGTCAGTGACCATTTTGTACAACTGAGAGACAGCAGTCCTCACAAGGCTCAGAGCTGCTGGGGGGGGTTACACCCCATGAAGTTTCCTTTTGCAAGGTTTAACAGTCAGGAGTCATATTGTGCTGAGCAGTGCCACGGTCAGGGTAAGCCCTCATGTTCCACAGGAAGGTGGCGAGGCTGAACGGGGGGAAGACAATGACAATGAGGTCATTTAGCAGACGCTTTTATTCAAAGCGACTTACAGTTACATGGTGCTATTACATGGAGCAGGTAGGGGTTAGGCATCCTGCTCAAGGACGCTTACAGGTAGGCCAACCGTGGGGCTCGAACCTAGAACCTCGAATCTCGGACCTAGACCACTAGACTATCCTGCCCCGCTAGACTATCCTGAAGACTTTCGAAAAAAGGCAAACGCGAAGTGAAAGGGCCCATGCGTCGCTTTGCTGACGTCCAGCGGCTGCCAATTCTGGTACTGAGAACAAAGAGCTCCACAAAGTGCTTGAACGACAAAAGGCTTACTTTGAATACACATCAAAACCTGTACCAGGGCCGCTGACAGGCTCAGGATGGGCCTCGTGAGGGAAGCTGTGCTTGTGACGCAGCAGAAGGCACGCTCAGTGGCTAACCTCAAGCGACTCTGCACCGGGGACAATGGGGACAAAGCTAGGTGACCAACGCTCCCTTCCTACACTGCGTACCACACTGCGTACCCCAGCGTACAACCAAAGCATTTCATGGAACAATCTGGTCTTTACGTTGGTGGAGGAGAAGAGGGAGAGGTGTGATTTGATGTTGAACGTTACATTTCAGGGTGTTTTATTGGTTTGGCTGAACTATAGACTATAGAAGATAGACTATATAGTTTAACATTGATCCTCAGAGCCCTTCTTAGTTATGCTCATAGAGGTTGGCCAATAAAGCACATTTGGAATTTTAAACAAGCTAACTTGATGGTCAGGTGCTTTTTATCATGGAACAGCAACAGTTGTGTTTTTTATTGCGCCAGGCAAACATGATTTCAAAAGATGCACTGAAATATTAATGTAAGTCATTCCTGGTAATGCAGCATTAATAGAAATGTCTAGAGAGGTTTTCAACTACACCCCCAGAAAGGGCCTAAAAGTGTTGTGACTATGCCCAGGCTGAGATGTGTGTAAAAGTGATTCATGAGGCCGAGGTAAGTATGTGATAAATACTTGCGTGTCTCCAACAGAAATGTGCATGCATATTTGGTTTAGATGAAAACGTAGATGAAAACCTGCTTTGCTTTTTGTATGGTGGTGTGATCAAAACAGATTCACTGGTTTGATTGCCAGTAATCCTGGCAATTGTTAGAGGAAAATTATGCCTAAAAAATTAAAATCTCCCTCTTTGGCAAGTCACTTTGAGAGGTGAATGATAAAAAAAAGACATGTTTTTGTATTTTTGCATTGCAATCACAGTGATATGAATTACATTGTTCCCGTGTCAAAAGCACTCTCCTCCCCTGGACTTATATTCTCCCTACAGTACATAGATCCAAGATCTAAGAAGGTGGGTGGTGAATGGCAGTTAGGATGAGCATCAGCTACAATAACTGTGGGCATTAACATGCAGCATTCCTCTGTATTTTATAGCTTTTTCTTAAGTATATAACCGTTTGGGAAAATAGGAATATGTACAGTATATGCTCAGATATAATGTCCATTTGTATAATAGGTTTTTATTATATGTTGAGGTCCCAAGGTTTTTATTTGATTTAAGGATTTCAGGATTAAGACATTGCATTGTTGTACGTATGCTGATGTTTGTCATCAGGTTCAGGAAAGCAACACAAGATTGCCGCTTCATTTCTTCATACTACGAACATCGCCAACAATCTGATTGCACCCCGTTCCTTAGATGTTCATATAACATATTCTTCACAACAGTGATTTTCCGTCACAAGAAAGTGCTCGAAAAATGCTATCATTACAGAGCACTCTTTCCCATGTTTAGCATTTGAAATCAAGCTGGAAGGTAAGTACATCAAAATGTACCCCAAGAGTAGATCTGCCCATCATCCTATATAATGATTATGTAAAAAGCAAACCATGATTAGTGCCAGACCCCTGCAAAAAAAGGAGGACTGTTGGCCACGTTGCATAAAATAATGTAAAATCAAGAGCCATTCAGTGGAAGACAAATCTGTCTGACAAAGATTACACATGGATGTATTTAATGAATAATTCAGCGATGCAAAATTCTCAGTGATCTGTCACACTTCAGTCTTGTGTTTCCAAATTGTGGTATAACCATGGTCGAAGCGTGGTCCATACGGACATACAGTATGTCACCTATAGCTGCAACTGATGCCGTTTAGCTCTGCTGTCAGCGGATGGCTTCTTATAAGCTATGTGCACCGTCCATTCACTTAGACTGCAACTGTTGATTATCTATCGTGATTCGTGATGTGATCCATATGGTGGAAACCATGCATGGAGTCTCGTGTTTTTAATATTATCGTGTTCCAGTGTTTCGTTTGGTCTTCATCTGCACTCACCGGCACTACAAAGCAACTAGAGCAAGATGAACTATGAATCAGATACTAAATGGGACTCAATCAATAACTAATCATTATTTCCTCGTTACCTCTTGCATCATGCATCATAAAGGGGTGCGTCATACTGAGTGGTTCAGCTTTAAAAAAAAAAATCTGCTTCACATTTATTAAGATCATCCCTCTGAATCTCATGTGCCTTTTTGTTCCAACATCCAACACAGGTTTCTACAAGTGCGTCTCGCTTAAGTCGGATGGCGTCATGGTTTTTTTAAATGTTTAAGTCTCCATAAAAAGGCTTGCTGCTGATGTATCTGAGCCCAAAAGATATGCCACATAGACTCCCCATCCAGATGTGAATATCTAACATTTACAAAAATATCCAACATGCATTTAACTGGATGTAAAAATGGGTAAGAATGAGTCATCAGTAGGCCGACTGTAGGTGTCTAATCAGCTAAACGACCTCAGCTTGTATGGGGACTTTAAATGTCAAGGTTCCTTTAAGTGGTAGCATGGTGAGTTATGGCCACAAGAGGGCCGTGATGACGACAAATAAAGGCCCCTGAGGACTGTGTCTGTGTGTGCATGTGCTTTATCCAATAATTTACCTCAGCTATTCATTCACATTCTGACAGAATGGTGTGCAGCCTTTGCTGATTATGCATGTATGGAACTATCCTGCTCATAACATGAGTTTTTAAAATACTTTTGAAGATGTGTAATGATGCAAGAATCTACCCACTCTGTCATGGAAGACATAGGGGGGGGGGGAATATTTCATAAAGTGCATCCATAATGTCTTGACGGTGATTATTTAACACCCTGTCTAAAACATAACCCCAATAAATACAAGTTGAAGGCAGGAGGTTGGCGAGTGTGTCTGGCATTTATCTCCCCCACAGTCTAGTTCTCGCAGGCAAAGTGCACTGCAGTGAAGCAGGGGGGAAGCGTTCAAATATTGGATTTCCTGTTGGGCTGGAGTTTAGTGACAATTGTCCTGTGCCAACATCAGCCACAGCGGGATGGTGGCAGTGGGCGATTTCGTCTCGTCTGCGGTTATCTGCTGAGATGGCATACGTGTGCGAATGTGAAAATGTGAATGTGCTGTGCTTCTTAAAGAGATACTCACGGATCTCAAGAAAATGGTTTCAGGGATAAAATAGAGAGGTGGCAACAAATGGTTGGCCCAAATGCTGTCTAATTCTCCACACACGCCATTACTGAGATAACAATGTTCCCAATTCCAGATGGGATTGAAACGTCGTCTAGAAATAATAGGAACTGTTGACTCTTGTGATGCTCTGACTCAATATGGCTCTGTAAGACAGCTATTCTCAAACTGGGGTCTGTGGAGGGGTTAATAATGTGTATAGGGGGTGACAATGCGGGTACATATAGGGCCCATGAGAACATCTTGATTTATTTTCAAAGGCTCATGCATTTATTTTTTAATGTTTTGTTGTTCATGTAAAAGGGGTCTGCAGAAAAAAACACTCAAAAAACATCAGAATTATAACACCAAGATTGAGAACAACTCAATGTAATGTTAATTTGAAGCCCCGAAGGCTGACGGCTTTTGTTGAAACTAATTCAAACTGGTTAGTACGAAACATCTAAATGTTTTCACCAAAGAACACAGAGGTTTTAGGGCGGCTGATGAATGCAAACTCAAGCTCATGGTTTCCATCTGTAGCTGATGTTTTCGGGGGTGCAGAAACTTGTGTGGTAGAAGTAGGAGTCCCGGTGACACAACCTGTACAGGGACAGAATCCTCCTTCACCACCATCAACCCGAACTGGGCTCATAATCCTCATTTGATGCAACAATCCTGTCTGTAGGGGGCTTTAAAGAGTAATTACACTGTTACGCCACACCAGACCATCTCCACCCACTACAGCATGAAGAAAAATGTTTTGTGGTGTGGGTGAGTCAGTGAGGGAGGCAGGTTGGTGGGGGATGTGTCCTTAACCCGTATCCTCAGCTCATATTTCTACCCATTCGATGCAGAAGTACCAGGGAAAGTGACACTTTGGGAGTATACTGGGAGTATATAAAAATGCTTTTCTATCTCTTTTTGTGCTCTATGATAATAATTCATGAATGTTGAAATAAGGGCATGGAATAAGTTTTCATTTCATAGACATACTAACACGTTTATAACATATAATACATGAGATAAAGTGTCAGCAGTTTTGAAAAAAAAATACAATGTCCCTCCCTCAATGTCCCAAGATAGAAGTCCCTCTTCTATCTTGTCACGTGCTCTGTGTTTCGCACGAGAGGAAAAATGCTGCAAAACACCAGTTCACTCAAAAATTTCAAAAGGGGGAGATAATGATGGGTTTTAAAGAAAATCACAAACCCATTACTACCTAGAGATCAATGGCTTGTATGTGAGCCTGAGTCATCGCCGCTGTTAAAGTGTCATCAACGTCTATAACTTTTGAACCTTTCTGCTGTTTTAATTAGTTATGAACGGGCTCAGTGAAAGGTGCCCCCACATACTATTGTCTGCCGTTCCAGTATCTACCCCCAACTGCAATTCAGACATGTTCAGCATGGTGCTTTTCGCCTCAATGAAAGAGAGGAGATATCGCCAGACGATTACTGTAGCTAATTTCCATCCACAGTCCCTGAGCAAGGTATAAAGTAATACTACAGTACAGAGAACAGTTAAAAAGTATAGAAAACACTCAATCACATAGTCACAGTTCCAACTCTGCAGCACGGCTACTTTTAAGATTAAGATTACAAAATGTTACAAAATAATGTAATATTTAAAAGATGAGTATGAAATAAAACATTTGTTACGTAGTCACATTTATGACCTCTTTCTTCCTGCGATCAAGACAAAATCCAGAAGCAACTGGATGGATGCAGAGCCAGGCCTGGGGTTGAAGCTGACCTTGACCGATCCAGACACGGCAGTACTCTGCTACTGTACATCACAGCGGGTGGGGCACCCTTCTCGTTGATTGGGAAGTCTGTTGACGGTGTGTATCTTTGGAGGCGAACACGCTAATCCAGCTCAGGCATTATGCATAAGATTTCATGCCCAAAACAAAAGGGTTTAAAATATTTACGAAGAAGTGTATTGTGTTTGTACTTAGGCTACCTCTTAATAATCCATCAATAGGACACTCAAATGTCGTCCGAGGATTTAATACCGTGCCTGTTTAAAATTCATGGCAAAGACTCATTTGAAAGGACAATGAAGACAATAAAGGCAATCAGGACCCACAGCTCCTCTTTCAATCGACCATAGCACTGCCTCGGGGCTGCTATGGGCGAATAGGCTTCAAGACTTCATGTCAAAAACGACAGTTAGTGCATCAGTTGCTCACCCCCGCTTCCCACATACTGGAATGGTAGCTTGTACACCCGTCCCTTCACAGAGAATGTAGGGACCTTTCCCTGAGATACAGTGGGGCTGATACAGGATCAGACATTGATCGAATAGGGAGTTTATTATTGTTTATTTCATCGTTCCAGGCTGCGGAAGGGTGAATAGTGAATACACCAATATTTTAGTGCATTATTCTTTGTGTGTAAATGAGCCCTTGTGAGATGGTCGCTGTTTAGCAGCCCTCTCCTGGGTGTTCCTATACGCAGGTAGGAAGACAGTCCTCCACATCGGTGCCACCTTAGCTGTTGATGTAAATACATAATGGGCCTTCCCAGGCAACTATTAGGACTACAAGACTGAACACAGCAGGAGATGCAGGCAGCAGGAATTGCCTGCATCTCATGCGCACGCGCACACGCACACGTACACATTTTCATTAAACGGCAGGAAAACCCAATTTGGGCTGGTTATCTAGAAACATGTACCACGTTGAGAGAAATAGCCGCTGGACAACACATACAGAAAATGCGTTGCAAAATAAGCACCAGTGTGACCCAGTTCTAACTCCGTATGGGGCCACTGCTGCACCCCCTTCACAATTTAGTCCGTTTATGGCTGTACCCCCCACCCCCACCCCCCTCCCACCCTTCTTCTAGACTTCTAGTGTTTCTGCTGAACCAACCCTTACCGTATTGTGACAGTATCCATAAACATTACAAGTATTGTTACAAATAATTCTTTTATTTTGGTCACAAACTAAAAATGCATTCAAGAACTCTGAAGTCACAATATTTCCATGTATTTGAGATATGTTAACTATAAACTATATAAACTAATAATATTAGTTTATATTCAATATTTAATTAAATAAGAGAAATGGCATCAAACACCACACTCGATTATATACAGTGTGTCCATGCATAAACCCAGCCAACCCACGGGCAAACCCACGACACGACAACACCATGGAATGCCTGGCCTTTTGAAGAAGTACATTTAGCAAAGATGGTGGAATGACAGCTCCACAGAACTAGAACTCACTTTAATTTAATTGGACGTTCACTAAAGGGTTTGAGGCCTCGGTAAACCCACAATTTCTCCCGGTCAGGGGATATTACTGGACATTCAGACGCAGGTTCTGTTACAAGTCTGTAAATGGTTCTGACCTGATGGGATATTCAGAACTCTCCATGAAGCCTCTAGTTCCTTCTGTTTAAAATAATAATCATTCTTATTCTTATTATTGTGAGAATTATGAAAATTGCATATTCAGAAGAATTGTTGAGACTGTTAAGTGATTCAAAATTTAGAATAGAATAATATTACTTTATATTGAATATATTCAATACAATATTCAATATAAATATAAACTTAAATAGTTTAGTAAAATATACTTAAACATTCTTAAATATTGAAATCAGGTTTTAGGACTGCTGTTTGTATTGGCTGTTTGTAATATTTGGTAAACAAAAGTTCCCTGAAATGATCTAACTCTCCTTATAAAGGCATTTACTTGGAACCTGGATAGGCCAATTGTTTTGATTGAGCACATTTTATGCAAAATGCGACCTATTCATATATATGCATATTATATGATACAACTATCCTCCATGTTCCCCCATCTTAATTGTTTTTCTCTTCTTCTCCAAAATAGGCCATTTAGAGACACTGTTGCTTACATAGCTGCCCTGGTAAACAAAACAAAACAAGAAAAATGTAATGTCTTTGGTCTTTGGTTGGGGGGAGCTCCCATTCACAATATGACAGCAATGACTTAAATTATGTCAAATTAGATTGTTGGAATGTTTCCCTTTGCTCCGAGGAATTTTATTGCCGTACCTTCCCTCTGTTGTCGGTGACACCCCAAAACAAAACCACCAGTGACCCCGCGGGGATCTGCTCAGCTCACTGCCTCGGCAGACATTGTTACTCTGGCATAACTCTTTGCTGTTAGGCGTCACAAGTTGTTGTCGGAGGGACGTCTGGGGACAATGTCTGAAAAAGAGAAAAGAAAACAATTCGGATGCCTCCTCTGAATTGGCCCGGCGTTCCCCCCTTTATGATGCAAGTGGGGTCAGCTTTGTTCCAGCGCTGTGCTAGTTGCCGTTTTAAGAAAGCCGACTTTCAGAGCGCATACCTATGTCTTGTAATCAGGTTAGCCATTGCCTGAGTCTGCACCGCTCGGTGGCCCTGTCGGTCCAGGGGGAATATTTACACTCAACCAAATTATACAAATTAACCTAACATTTAAGACCTATGTATTCATTATCCATGACGCATTACCAGTTCCTCAGACCAAGTACAAAGAGACCAGAGACTATGATTAAAGACTTTTGAAACAATGGATATTCTCCATGGCTATCCATCCACCCCCTTGTCTGCGCCTTATAATGGTTGAAGAATACAATCCTGCTTTTCCAGTTCCCTGTCACTTCTTTTTAAGAAGTCCTTCAAAAGAACCCAGAGATGTTAGCTTCTTTCGCTGAAAAAGTCAACTTCATTTTCAGTCTTACTTGAAGCACTTTTGTGGTTCTTTTATGCGATTAGTGTTTATAACTGCAAGTGACAACTTAAAAACATAATTAGGGTTGGGGTGGGGGGGTGGGGGGTCATATCCAGTTGAACAAAACAGCAGAAATCCCAACCCTCTGACTAGAACAGGCCAAAACACAGGGGATAAAAGGATCTATGGCTATAATATATTTAAAAAAAACTATATTCTCCCTGGAGAAGTTGTCTCAACATAGCCAAGCGTTATAAACAAAACTGTGAAAAGTCTATATATAATATAGACTTAATATAATCTTACGAGCCTATGTTCTTTTCACAATATGCACACAGAAATCAACATTTTTTTTGTGGCACAGACCTGCTTTCAATTTCCTGTAATTCATTGCCAATTACAACAGCAGCTTATTTGTCTGAATCCCTGGTGGTGAGAAATACCAGATGTTGTACTCTGGCCAGGAGGGGAAGTCAGGGGGTCTTTCGTTTCAAAGGGTCAAGGATAAACAGGATGTTGATAAACTAACAAACCGGCAAACCTTGACTAAAAAAAAAAAGGCCTCTCCTCCGCTTTCCCTCCTTATGGACACATCTTTATTTGACCCTCCGGTTTCACGCCAGTACCTCCAGCTTTCACTCATCTCTTCCTCGAATGCCCGTCTCCACTTAGCCCTGTCTCCTCCTTCAACCGTCTGTCTCTCTGTCTTGCCTTGCGGTGCCTGTCTGTCTGTGGGGTCTGTCTGTCTCCCATGGCAGTGGGACCCCGGAGCCTGCAGTTGTACCAGATAATCAAGGGTCCTATTCTACAGGCAGCCCAACCAACGATCACACGCGCTAACACAGGCAGACAGCAGCATCTTTTTTTCCAGTGGTTCATCATGTTCTTCAGCAGGAAACGTCACGACATCGGGTTCTGCGCGTGCGTGTGTGAGGGAGAGTCTTGTCTTGTCTTGTCTGGAATGTCTTGACATGGTTCTAATGGTCCTGTCGTTGTGCCCAATAAAACCAATTATATGAAGCCACTGGTCCACCCACTTCAAATTACACAGAAAAAAGGTGAATATTAAGGGTTTGTTGTTTTAGATGTTGCTTGACCCTATTAAGCCTATCACAGTACTTTTACGCATATTACTGTATTTAAGTTATCATGATATGTTCATTCATATTTACCATCTTGTCTTTGCTGTTAAAACGTCATGTCTGCTGCCGACCTATTCGGGGGGTTAAAGCTGCTGTTTCGATACCCCAATACTTACCAGTATGATAAGTAGAAGCCCCCCGAACTAGCCATTCCGCCAAAGATAAATTGTTATAGCATATAACAATTTATAGCATCATAGCATCATATGTCCTAATAACAAATTGCTCTTGTGCCATAAGATGAGAGTGGTCTGACTGAAACAGAATAAGCATTTTGTGTATTGTTTCAAATAAAATATCTAATCATGTGGATGTCTCATTCATTTTTCATTTGTATCCAAGTGCACTGGCAATGCCAATGACTTTCATGACTTTTTCAGTTTGTTCTGAAATTCCAGACAGGATCTTTTGAAATACTGCTTTGAAATACAGCTTTAGAGCTTTGAGAAGTCCTAATAACTGCAAAAATTACGTAACATCATTTCTTATGTGCCTTTTAAAGGTAGTATTATATAATTATAGGCCCCCGGTATATAAATTGAGATGAGTCAAAGAACATCTTCCCGTCTGAAGGCTCTACTTGCTAGCGGTGACCACAGCGAGGTGACCCATTTGGATATTGACAGAGCACATTGGGTCGGGAGCCTACAGGCGCTGTGAAAGCTTGCTAACGCTCTGGTACTCAGCGATAAAGCGAGTTCAGTGGCAAGGTTGTGCTACAGACCTTGTGTGCGGTTAGCTCTAATTTAAGAGTGACCGCCAGGAGCGGGAACAAGACGCCACCTTTTAGGGCAACCAGCTCTCAGACAGCAGAATGAACTGTCATTCCATGGATTGCCTCCATCTGCATTTAAAAGCTGTTGGATCATTAATAGGCTGTGTTGGAATGAAACAAGCAGTGATGACGTCCCTATATGGTTAGGCCAAAGGTATTCGCCTGCTAGCCGTGTCAAAATTCAAATGAGATAGTCTCAGTGTGAAGATAAAACTCATCAGGTGCCGGGCTGGGGCATAAAGTATTGAAGAGGAGAGAATATGAGAAAACACTGACATTTGTAGGTGAAGGTCTGTGCACTGGTTCTCTTAAACTGGACAAATAACCCTCATTTTTGATAGTGTCTTAATGTGTTCCTCTGCTAAAAGCTCTGCTAAAAAGTGCTAAAAGCTGTTCTATATTAGTCCATCCTTGCATCAGTTGGGCTTCTGTATTATTGATCCTTGCCCTTTTTAAGATGCCTAATTTAAAGGTTATATCCTGGCATTTCCCAATTATTTGACAGTGGACAGTGAGAGATACTAAATTACATATTATGGGAAAAGTGAGGATCTGACCCACAGCATTGCAAGGGCAAACAAAAGGAATAACAAAAGGAAAGGCGAGTGGTCACATTTTTGTCAATTACCATGGCCACTTTTATACAACGCAACTTACAGTGAGTTACATTGATTGTACAGTACAACTACAAGGATTAAGGAGCAAGTAGGAGTAAAGCATCCTTGAGCAAGATGCCTAACCCCTACCTGCTCCATGTAATAGCACCATGTAATCGTAAGTCGCTTTGGATAAAAGCGTCTGCTAAATGACCTCATTGTACTGTAAATAGGACCCACGCATTAATAAGTATGTAAAAATAATAGATAAGTTTTTTTTTAACGCATCATATTCTTTTGACATTCAGCTGACCTTTTCATTGTTTTTTCCCAATGGCAGTTCCTCAAATGCTTTGTCAATGGTGGTAAGGATGAAGAAAGCACTTCCCTCCAATGTACAGAGAGAGAGAGCACAACACGTCATACTCTGAAAACCACGCCCTCTGGGGGTGGGGCGGGGGGTGGCATTTCATCGCTCTCCATTGACTTTGTATTGCGCCAAGGTGCCTCCTTGTCACTTTCGTTTGCTAACAAAAAACGGAAACATGTCTAAAAGCTGCTATGCTATATTGCATATTGTGGCGAAATACTAGTCCAGTGGTCTAGGTGTTGGGACTCCCAGCCAGAAGGTTGTGGGTTCGTGCCCCTGAGTTGGCCTACCTGTAAGCATCCTTGAGCAAGATGCCTAACCCCTATCTGCTCCATGTAATAAAATGTAATTGTAAGTCGCTTTGGATAAAAGCGTCTGCTAAATGACCTCATTGTAATTATAAAAACATTCGATATTTCAACGTGTCAAAAGATTATTTAAGCACCCTATGTCAACCAGAGAAGAAGAGGTAGGCATAGCTGCTATTACTTGTAGGCCTATCCACTTTTGTCTCCTTAAAGGCTCAGTTTTTCGGTTTGGCCACTTATAAAGGCGTAATTCTGTGTTCTTTACCTTGTTGGTAGTGCATCCCGTCACACAGCAGATTTTAGCCATTTTCCCGTTTTTTGTTAGAAGTCAGATATGACAAGGAGGCAGCTTCCATACATTGTCAATGGAGAGCGATCAACTGTTTTCCGCACCGGTGTGGGCGGGACTTATGCCTAAACTGTAGGTACACTGGCAGGAAAAGGTTTCATTAGCAAATCCAATGGGCCTCATCTTATACTATTGGTTTGGGACGGCCAACTCCTATACCAATAGCAATTCAAATTGTGTATTGGCTTTAAAGATTTCACAATTACAAAGTTACCCTATGCAACTTTAAAGTCAGTGTGACTTTCATTATGCATTTAACAGCTATGACTGTACAGTGAGAGAAGGTTTCTTAGCAGTCGAATTGCCGCCGTCTCGCCCCTTTCACACCGACTTTCCAGGGTCTCCCCCCCCCCCCCCCTCCCTTCTCTTCAGCCCACCACGCGTTCCGATGGGAACGGGAAAAAAGAGTGACGTCAGGGCAGGGCTGGTCTGCAGTTTATTAACCAAAGCGAGGTGCCAGGTTCCGAGAGCGCACACATCTGCTCTGTCCGGCCAGGCAGAGCTCTCAAGACTACGAGGGATGTTTTACTAACAGACCTTCTAGAGTTAGTCTGAGTCAACAGAAACCCTGACCCAAGTGTCGCAACTGTTTCCTATTTTAAATGAAAGTTGAAACAACTTTTAACAGTCCAGTTGCACATTCCACTGAAGTTGATAACTTTTGAATGAGAGCGGGATCATACTTTCGTAGGCTACAAGTGACTTCCCGATTTGTCAGTTTGTTTTTAGAATTGGGATTAGTTGCTGTTTTTTTTCCGCATCTGTTTGTCAAACTTTAATAGACTCGTGATGGTTGTTTTGTCACTAACGTTGCTTGTAGGATTTGTAGTGCGTTTGACTTCAGCCGACAAGGTAAGTGGCGGTATCGCTTTAATTTCAGTGTAAGAATAGCGTCAGAAACGTACGTAATTCAAGTCCAATGCACGTTCTAACGCGCCTGTGGGCGACCACGAGAGCGGTAGCCTGCTTACTTCAACAGGTTTTTGTACAGCGCGTTCAACCACAGTAGGCTATGCGACCAAAATATTAGTAGGCTACTTCTGGGAAACCACATGGTTTCAGTCTGTTACATAACTGAAGTAAAATTAGTAGGTATTTGTGTTGTTATTATTAAAGCCATATGATGGCAATGTTTGGCCCGTGTCAAAATAGTGTTTAACGGAACTTTCTCGTTTGTTTGTTTCCAGGCTGGCGCAGTAGATAGAGAGGGTAAGTGCAATTGACATTTCATTAAACTGTAATTTTAAACAAGCTCAAACACTTCAAGAAGCTTTTCTCCGGCCACCAAACGAACACAGGATATCTCGGGTGTACTGGGATCAAAGTAGGAGGGGAGTGCGGGGCTCTTGACTGTTACCCCTTCCTCTCCATGCGCGCGCACGCTCGCACACAAACACACTTCTGTTACATGGCTGGTCCGATTTGAAGTGTTTTTGTTATACACAGGAAAGAAAACACTATCCAGCTAAATCCAACACATCTGCTTTCCATTCCGAGGATGAGAAACCAGAGCTGTAGCGGTGTCTTTGACACCCTACACACCTTATCTTAAATCAAGTGCACGCGAGGGGCTGGACCAATTAGCGTACTCTTAAGGCCGGCTAACCACGGGGCTTTTCAGGCGGACGGGACGGGGATATTTGGGGTGTGCGCCGGTCAACGGGGACGAGTCGCTTGTTGTTGCGATGAACAAACTGACGTTGTCCTCTCTCTCTGACAGGACTACTTTGTTTGTGTGATATCTGTTGCCCACCACGAGGAGGTGAGGTGGGGGCTACCGCGCGTTACACCATTTTGCTGAAGGTGCCCACAAGCACTATTGCAGAAGGCCACCAGAGGATCTGTGTGTGTAGGCTATTCATCAAGAACGCTGTAGCGTGGTGTTTAGGTGTAGGTGGCCTGTTTATTTATAATACACATTCAGTGTTGTGAATGTGATACATTTATGAATACTCTCTTACTGGTTTGCCATCAAATACTGTGTTTATTGAACAAGAGCAGTTACAGTTTATATTTATACGAAGGGAATACATAGGAATACAGAGTAGCCTACCCGAAGAAACTTATTTATACGTCTTTATAGTAATTATAAACATCTTTTTTTAAATCCATATTAAACTAAAAGTGACAGCGTGTCAAGAATGCAAAAAATTGATTCTGTACAATGGACATTAGGGGACAGCTTTGTGTTAGACAAGGCATGTTCCCAACCTAGCTGACGGGAGCCAGCCACTTGGTTCTGCTTGGCTGAAAGGTTGTAGGTTGAAAGAGGAGGGGCTTTCAGTCAAGTACCATACAGTCTGATAGCTACCAGTCTCAGTCTGAACCAGAGCTGTCCATTTGAACCCAAAGTGGAGTCAGATCATTTTGCCATACTTAATATTCTGTGGAGCCAAACATCTCCTGTCAGTCGGCTAAGGGGTAGCTCTTTTAATGGTAGGGTCTTGCCTCCCGTGGGGAGAATGCCACCATGCATGAATCACAGATTGGACCTTTAAGCACATGGCAGGCTGTGGGAGAAAATTGAGAAAACTTGTGTGGAGACATAAAGGCTTCTTATGACATACAATTTATACGATTATTCTTACATTAATAATGTTTATGTTAAAGCTAATGACAAATGTGAGATAATAAATTGCACGTATTATTTTACAGTACATGCAAGATTGAAAGATTCTGAAAAGAACACAGTCTTTTTACATAAAGTAAAACTCAATGTTTTTATGCTTTCAGTCAAGAAGTGTACTGTGTGTCCTTTATTGATCTTGAATATTCTGGCGGGAAGTCTTCTTCGCAGCCTGCAGTCACATTACAGGATAAGGCCTGTGCAATTTTACTCAAGTCTACCTGAAATCGACTTTCACATCATAAAGTTGTTTCAGGAAAGAGTGCAGCAGCCTAATTCATCACAATGATGGATTATGCTGTGACCAAAGCACCAGTGCAGCTCTGTGACTCGTTTTAGCAGTTTGGAAAACAATGGAGCTCTATGGCCAACATACATGTATGAGCTAGATGGACCTGATTTGTCAGTGGGAGAACATTCACCATAGGTTTATGCAGTTTCGTACGCCATTTTGAAGAAAAGAAAAAATACAAAATGACACCAGCCTTATCCTTTTTAAATGTGCCTTTGATGCAGGCATCTACTTTTGAATGGTGCTTTTAGATTAATAGATCAGGCAGCGTGTACTAAATGTCTGGTTTATTATAATGTTGTTTCTAATGGTGTTTACCTGTCTTGTAAGCATCCTGGGGCATGATGCATTACCCCCACCTGCTGCCTAATTGTAATTTACTTAGAAACCTTATCACGTTGTACACATTACATACATACAGCCATGGAGAAAATTAAGAGACCACTGCCCATTAAAAAAATATATCTATATACAATTACATTTATATTTAATACATTTATATTGATATATTTTTAAATTATTTTATATATACTTTTTTAAAATTTTTAATATTTATTATATTTACAAGAATGTGCAGTGTTCTCTTAATTTTTTCCATGGCTGTAAATATTTTTGTGCTTTTATCATACAAGCTGTAACTGTTAATCAGGGGGTAGAACATCCAATCGTCTTCCCTTGCTGTACGTACGGGGTGGCCTTTCAAACTTACAATGGGACCTTCTAAGAACCAAGATCTGAGCTGTGCGGAGACACAGAGAGTTCTTGATTTCTGTTCGACCCGAGAAGGCAGTGAATTCCCTCTGAAGCACAGATCTGACGAACCACCGCGGCCGTTGTCATTATTAGACTACCAGACGAAAATACTCCGTATTTAACCTGACAACATCATGACGAGGCCATTCTCCGTCGTTCGATGCACTCTGTTGCTAATGAAAATGATGCTTTAATGTCAGGTATGAGTCTCAAGCACGGTGCATTCTGTTGAAAATGTCACACATGCTGTAACACACGAGCACACACTTATCATTTACAAAGCATGTCATTACTGTCAGAAGTGTAATTTCAGTGTTTAGCGACAACACCTGTTGAATGAATATACTGTTGCCAAAACCTCTGACAAAATTACAAGGTGCGGATATTCATACTAAATTTTTGTTGTTGCCCCCATTCATCTCTAAACGCGTCCTTCGTCTGCCATTGCTCGGGTTAGCAAGGGCAAGCTAGACCTGGGTGGAAATTTCCCTTTGAATCGGGAGCCTGTTCCAAGCTACATAAACTTGTATTATTAGGTTAACCACTAATGGGCTGTTGAATAAGGATCTTGACTGTGAGCATGTTAGAGCAGCTCTCTGGGGTTAACCTGCCTAAATTCAGGGCTTGAGTTTAGTGCATGTGCAAGTCATGGATGTGATATAACACAGAATGGCTGTAAACTCGAGCAAAAGTTCAAGCATTCAAAGTATTTCAAGTGTTATATTGCTGTAAATGGAACGGCTGTGGCGTGGTGTTTTTCTTACAGATCTGTTGAAGAGCAGGCTGAAGGAATATGGCCTGGTCACACCAATCAGCACGGACTCGCATGGGCATTACCTGTCACACCTTCTCTCGGCCAATCACAAGCAGCGCGTGAAACGAGCGGCGCTCGCCTCCGCCGACTCCGAACAGAGGCTGTTCTTCAACATCACCGCGTTCGGGAAGGAGTTCCACCTGCGCCTTCGCCCCAACGGCAGGCTGGTGGCGGTGGGCGCCATGGTGGAGTGGCACGACGAGGTCCAGGACCCGGGGGACGTGGCCGGCGAGGCCCGCTCGGATGCCAACCAGACGCTGGGGCTGAACGGCACCACAGAGAGGATACTGCGGCGCGAACTCCTAAAGACGGACTGCACCTTCATCGGTGACATCACAGACGTTGCAGGGGCCTCGGTTGCCATTAACAACTGTGACGGTCTGGTAAGTTCTTCTTCTCAGCCATAAAACTCATCAGGGTGCCCGCCCACCCGCCAAATTACGCCTTTCCATCACAAAAGTTGGACAGGAAGTTTTGGATGTCCGTAACTCCTGAGTTGAGCCTTTTTTATGTCAGTGGCAGGCATTTTTACAGCACATTGTTCTTGAGATATTCCTCAAGTTGACGGACGAAATAGCTTTTGTACCAAAATTTGCCATGGGTGAGTGGATATCCGTTGCTCCCACAAACCCAGCGTTTTCTTCCCTTCAGCCACTTCCCAGCGTAAAACATGAGTCGTCTTTTGTGTGCTACAAAAGCCTGCAGCCCCATTCTCCCCATCACCCCTCATAAAACACACAGAACAGTAATTGGGGGATGTCTTTGGGCCAAAAGCTTTTAGTTTAGGTCAGCGAAATGTCTCCTGGTTTAACAGTCTCTTCACGGTTGCAGCCGTCAGTCAGGCCCCACCTAGTGAACTTTTAATGACTGGTGGTCACCATCTGAAGGCACCGAACACTGAAAACATCTCACAGTTGGCTCTTTGCAGGCACGGAAAGGTGTGACGCAGGGAGATGATTGCGTACAGAGGCCCTCCAGGATTGATTTTTAGGAAATGGCCAAGCACGGGGGGGGTTGGGGACTTTATTCTTTCCACATTAAACTGCGACAGCGTGGAGGCACATGGGCAGAAGTACATGGAGCAGGGTTCTGACCACTGTGCCACTATAGCAGACACGCAGGCAAGTGTCAATTATTGACCTATGCCTTTGAAGGCGTTTACTTTGCAAGTCACCCGGCTGTCAGACCATATCCGAGAAGCAGCTTACCGTGTTCCAGATTTAGATAAAGCGTTTACAAACCTGTGCAGTGAGGTAGAAAAAACATCTATTTTCGAACTTTATAACAACCAATAAACTTCATACATCAGCAAGTAGGTGTTTTGTATTACAGGGGCCCATATAAAAGCGCTGTAGGTTAGCTGACAATGCCTTCTGTCAGCCAGTAAGGACAGTTTATGTTGCTCTTATTATAATTCTAGATCCTTCAAAGACTTTCATTATAATGCTACATGGCTGACTTGCGGTTTCTCTGCAAGCCCAGAAACATGTGGTGTGTACCATACAAATGTCATGTCGCAGAGAATCTCCTGAGGCTTGACTTTATGAGTTTAGCTGCAAAAACAAGGTCAGTTGCAACATTCAGTTCCACTGGATTCAAATTAAAAATGATTTCGGTCAAGGTAACACAATCTGCTCATTGTCTTATACTCAATGACTCAAGGTATCTCCAGCCTTTCAACACAGAGGAATCTCTCACATTAGCCGTCCCACCTGGAGGCATTCATTGTTTAATTTGTAGGCTAAAAAAGTAGGCTGTTGCCAAGTTCTTGAGATTTTAATGAACCATAAAGTTAGCTTTGTGGTTTGCACTGTTTCAATTCATTAAGGATCAAACTCTGGCAGAATAGTTGAATGCCTACTAGGCAGAAAGTGTGCTCACCGCAAGCCCACTACATGCAAATAAAAGACTAGAGTTTAGTTAGCAGTGGGTATCTGACAGAAATATATAAAATTTAATGCATGTATAAAAATCACTAAGGCTGCAGGGTTATATTAATAAATATAATTGATTATTTTCCTTGACAGAATACTCTGGTGTCAAATGCATATACAGTACAGTATACATAACCACATCTTATTGCTGTAGTCAAAATTGTAATTTCGATTAAAATAGGAATAATTGTGCAGCCCCACTTTGTAATGTTGGTGTGGAATAATTGTTTCTCTTGTCAATTATGTAACGCTCAAACCACCATCAGAGTTTGGCAGGTATAAACTGTAGTTTCAGCGAAGTCAGTGATGTAAGTTCAAATCACTGTTTGGACTTCCTTTTTTAGAGGCTATAGTAAAACCTTGTTTATAATCTTGTTTACTTACTGCGTTGCTGCATTGTAGACAATAAATAGATTGTTGACCTGTCCAACACAACAGGTGTGGACCATTTCTATGGCATGCAACAAGAGGTATCAATTGGCCGGTTTGGTTGTATTTTTGCTGCAGGTCTTCTGCGGAATATTTATAGCTAACCTCACAGAGAGGTTAGCTATAAATCCCTGTCCTTCTAAGGTCACGGTGTGACAGGATGTAAGGGCTGTGCTTTGTAAATACTGTACTGATGTGCCTATAAGTCACAGACCCATCAAATGTCTGCCACTGGCCCTACAGGGCTTTCGTACTTCAAAGACATGACAGTAGTCATAACAGAGTATACATACTTTGCCATTGCTACACTATGATAGACTGTGCTAAAATATGTCATAATCTATACTATAATCTGCTATAAAGTGCTCCAATACCATTAGGAATACAGACCCGAAAGATAATTTTCTATTTTCTGATTTCTATTCAAGGAGATTTTCTATCGTAAGGAGAAAGCCATACATTTCAGCGTAACGGATCAAATGCTAGCAAAACCTGGAGTTGCTGATGCAAAATCCTGTTGCGGAGGGCCGGTGGTCTTTGATCTCAGGTGGTAGCCCTAGCCCTCGCTAGGTGTGTGCGTTTTACAGTTTCTTAATTATAGCCAGCCTGCTGTCTGGAACATTTTACTGCAGAAGGCAGGACTCCTGGCCCCTGATGCTTATGAAGCAGATACTTCCTCCGCTTTAGGCAGCAGTAGCTGTAGAGGTGAAGCAGGAGTGGTCTGGTCCCTGGCCTCTGTGGGAGACGCCATTCGTTGCGCATTCACCCCCCAGGCATGCGCGAATTCTGGAGAAACCGGGGAGAGAGTTTCTTGATAAAGATGACAGATTGACAGAAGAACTCCTTAGGCCTTATGTGTGAATAAAGAATGATTTGGTCAGGGTCACAGCATTCACAAATGGTTCAGGGGCTGTCCAATTGCTGCTTCCACAAGGCCTCATAATGAGACGTATCCTTCGAAACAGAAGTCACTCTCAAATTGAATGTATGGCTTAGTGTTAGTATTTTGCATGAATGGAGGCCCTGCTGGTTCAAAGAAATGAACCACTGTGGCTGTGGTGAGAATCCAAATGGCCCTGCCCAGTGAACACTCTGATATAATCTCTGCTTCTCCTTCATTGAGTCGCTTGTCCACGTCCAGTTAACGTGGGCAAGCTCATCAGGACCTGTATCAAATGTGATGGCCTGTGTCTTCAAACACTCATTTGGCCCCACTTCAGAGCAGCTGCTCCTGGCAAACCGCCAAGGTCTTTCTGTTTTTATGTTTCTTCTGACAGCATACTAATGGTTCCTCACTGCTATAAACCGTCTTCGTGATGGGAACCGTCTTTGGAATTAGGGCTGCTGACAAAAATGGCACACTGCAAAGTCCTGTAATTTACAGATAAGATTTAATCCTTTACTATTTTTAAACATTGTTTTTCTACCAGAGATTGAACCCAAAGCCTTTTGGCTGGGAGTCCCACACCCAGACCACTATATTATTCTGCCCCCAGTGTTTTGACCGGTACAAAAAGTCATGCTCACTTTATATGATCGATAAGAGGATTTCAAAATCATGAAATTCCTGACCCTATTGTTGAGAACTACTGCTTTAGAATGTTGCCTATCCAGAGGACATGAAGTCATTTTAGTCGACCATCAACAGTATAATTGTGATGCCAATTCTTCCATTAGCTTAAAGTACATATTGCGTTTTTATATAATGTTCTCTTCAACTAGTGTTTCATTGTTTCTGGGATTGAGGAGACCAACACTGGTCTAGGAATGAGCCATTATTTAACCGTCCCCCCTGCATTTTAGCCTGCTTTTGGAAACGATATGGCTGCCGTGGAGGAGTGGGCTAACATTTATGCAGCAATAATGATAGTGTGCGATTCATGAAATGCACCTGGTTTGCAAGGGAACGTTTCTAGAAGAAGCCCCGTAAAATCCCAAGGACAGTGAATGCATTGCACAGCCGGGAGGAGAGGAAGCAAACATGCTCACTGAGGTGGCTGGCCATGTCAGTTGTGCTTCACGTTGACTAAACATTTCTCAGCACATAACCCGTAACGGGAAGAAGCAACCAAGAGATGAATTGACCTCTAGACATTAGCAGTGGGTGTATTTCATGGCTAAATCTCTTTCGTTTATTCTTTCTCCTCTCCTGTACTCCCTCCCACCCTCTTATATCTGCCAGCCGCTCGCTGAGCCCCCGAATCATAGCATACAGTCACTCTGCCTAAACACTGCTTCTCTCAGAGAGTGCATAGTGAGACTCACACAGGCAGTTAGGTGCATTTTACACACTTATGATGTATGTATGCTATATTAATAAAAGGAAACCCCTTTTTTCCAGCATATTATTATTATTATTATTATTGTATTGGCATGAAACCACACAGAGACTTAAAGGTCAGTAACCAACACAGGTATTCAGGTATAAACACAGGCCTTGAAGCCAGGAACATTTCTGTGCCTGAAATGTGTTCGCGGGTCACGAGAAAGAATGGAGGGAAGGGGGGTTCACGAAATAAAGAAATTAGGCTAATTGAAAATGAACATTTTTATAACCACTACTGATACAAATAAAAATAACAAAGACTATGCTGGCATTTAACATTTTTTTTTTTTTTTAAGTTAAACTTTAAGAGTTTGCATGGGGGACCATGTCACTGATGATAAAGCCCACATAAAACTGTAACAACATCAGAACACTGTAACACATTACAGCTGCAGTAAGCAAACTCTTATTTACAAAATTAGGTACTATGACCTACTATAACTCCATAACCTACAAACAAAAATAACATTTCTTAAAATTTCCCTAATTGTAGAATCACCCATGAAATGTGAAATCCCATGAAATGTCCTCTTCTGCCCTTTCTTCTGGTACAGATAAATTAAATCTAGTGTCGGTCTCTCCTTATCTACTATTCTAAGCTTTTGTGCATAGGAAAGTTTAGAGACATTTATTAAGCGTAGCGTTAGTTCTGGCAGGCCACGGTAGTCTGCCCACTGCTGTCAGTCAGCTGTCTGTCAGCTGACTCACCAACACCCAGCTGACACACCTACACCAACCTCATTGGCCCATTGAATGAAGGAGGTTCCTTTAAATAGTCCCCCCTCCATTACTATTTTGCTTGCCAAGATCGCTTCAGAAAACCTCCACCTCCCCAGCTCCACCTATTCTTTGTGTTTCAGTTGTTGTACACGTCTTTCATTTTCACTAAACGTGAATATTAAGTTTTGTTTTCAGAAATTGCTTGACCCTATTACGGTTATTATGTCTATGCATATTACTGTATTTATGTTATCGTGATTGCATATGTTCATACATGCTTACCATAAATGCTTACAGGGGGTAGAGCAGGTCGTCTGGCGATCACAAAGTCGCTGGTTCGATACCCGCTGATTTCTGTCTAAGTGTTGAGGTGTCCCTGAGCAAGACGCCTAACCCTAACTGCTCACAATGTGTTGGATGGTATATAAAGACACGAACACCAAAGTTAATCGTTTCTAAATGGGACTCCTCACATTTAGCTTGAGAGGGCCAAATGCATTATCCGCTCTGACTACTCACCCATTCCTCAGTCGGAAACAGTAGTCTGGTAATTGTACCCAAGTCCAAGCACGACTTTAAAAGCCACGAAGAATAGCCTTTCCAATACGCCCATCTTTGAAACTTTTCAACAATCGTTCCTCCGGTGGTCTCTAAACAGTACGCGGCATTAACCTTATATTTTGTATTAATCAAGTACACCTAGTTTGTTAATAAAAACTCAGTAAAAGCTCAGTAATGCACGTGACCACGCTACTTTGAAATAGCACTGCAAGAATAGGCTATTCGTTTTGTTTTCATATCATCGTCCCGATCTTTTGGGCTAATTTGACAATAGTTTCAACACAGTAGGCCTATTAAGTATGGCTGTATCCTACTATACATCTGTATGCAGTCATATTCTTGCTTTAGCGACAGCTAAAACAAAAATACGCACAAAGATTTTCCATAGACATAGGCCTAATTTTCTCTTTTCTAATCTAAAACGGCCACGTGCGCCGGAATACTGGCACAGTGCCGGAGAACATTAAGCCCTGTGAACAGACCATGTCTGTTGGGTTTATTCAATATTACTTTTGGTTAAACGTCTATCGGGTCTGAGTGACAGCTGCCCTTGGCTGCTACAGCGTGCCGTAGTTTCTCGGGAGGTTCCGCCGGGTGCTTCCGCCGGGTGCTTCCGCCGGGTGCATCCGCCGGGTGCTTCCGCCAGGTGCTTCCGCCGGGTGCTTCCGCCGGGTGCATCCGCCGGGTGCATCCGCCGGGTGCTTCCCGCGTCCGTTTTCCTCTCTCCCGCCCGCACACCCGCTGCAGCCTTTTACTAGGAAGACAGGAGATAAGTGATTGCCCTCACCTGTCTCCAATCCCAGAGTCCCGGGAACCACACCTGCCAGACAGCGCTGAACCACGGCCACGCCCCCCACAGTCAGAAATACCTATACCCACGCAGGAACTGCATCTCTGCGGCCACCACGTTTTATCATAGCCCCGCTTCGAAATCAACTTTCTCACGGTGATAAATTAAATTGGGGCTTTTCAACCCTCCAGGCACATAGGCCTATCACCATTCCGTCCATGGTTAAATCCAATTCCTAACTCCGTCAGATTCATTTTTAAGTCCCATGATGTTTTATCTACCTGGGGTATGCCTTAAAGCTTGGACCGTGAAATGTTGGTTAAAGGGTAATTCTGGCCAATTTAGACAGACCTGGCCCTTTTTTTTCCATCTCTCTCAACTGTGGCGATGTGTCTGTGACTCAAACTAATCAAACCGTTCCGGCGATCTCCGCAACGGTTGTTAACAGGAATGTATCGACTTTGCATGTCGAGAGTGTAGCCGGTGGTCTTTCTCATTATGTTCCATTCATTTGGACGGCAGTGGCGGCGTGCGAGGAAAATTGGGGAGGCCAAGCACTGTTTCCGTCTGATTTTGGTGGTACACTATAAATGTCCCCATGGACGCTATTACTTTAAACGCCAGGCGTAGTCTGCGGATGGCCTTCTGATAGCACAACAATGTGATCTTATGACCATGGCCAGTACAGACCATGGCCAATGCAGTCATAGTTGTCAGTTCTTATGTGATTTGAGAAAAGCAGGAGTGTCTTAGCACCTCCAGCAACACGATTCAGCATTATAACTTTACACAAATAAAAGGACTATTACTGCATGGGCCTACCGCCATGCACACCATAATGCTGTATGTAACAGATACATGAATTACACGTCTGATATCTTCTTGACATATAAAATATAGTAGGTTGTTCCAAACTAAACAGGCCTAAATGCAAAACAAGGATAAAACATAATTCTTACTACTAACAGGTTTTACGTATATACATAATCAGAGGCTATAGAGGCTTGACTGCTAACAAATGGAAAATTATGGAAATCCCAAGAAATTTTTTTTTTCAAACCACTTAAAGCCAAAGCAGCTGGAAATGTTATAACAACTTCAACAAATCAACAGCGAGATTTTTTTGCTTTTTACTCACCCTGTTGAACTCAATTATCCTGTCTTTCGTGATGGAAAGACTCTAGACACCCTAAACCAGCTGTGTTCACATATAATTTTCCTCATTAAATGTTTGTTTCCCCTAAACCGCTGCATGCTCAGCTTTAAGAGTAGGCATCCCATCGGGTTTCATCTTCAGCAAATTTCTGTAGTTGTTTTTGAGATTCTCAATGTCCACCCTCCTAAGGTTTAATATAGCCTAGGCTAATTTGCAATGAAAATATAAACTGGCTACGTACTTTAATTCCGTATGGTTATGGATTGATTTGGTACGGATGCCGTAGTTCACTGGCATCTCTTTTTGTTGAGTCTTTCCAGAGTCTGGACCACAGTTTCAAAGATTATAATTATTATGTTTCATTATTTTTGTTATATTTTGGATAAAAAGATGCTAATATATAGGCTAACATGAATTTAGCGCAAGGCTAGTGTCAGCCCCTTCCGTTCATCAGCACTACGGCACATAAGAGACTCGTGCTGAATGATACATGGGGCCTTGTATGCATGCCATTGGCTGTCGGCGTTGTCACTCGCTAGACTGTATACGTAATTCTGGTACGACGCTAGTGCAGTGCCATTATGACTAATTTCAGACTTTACTTTTCTTTTAAGCAGTAACCATTCCTATTTCACAGATGTTTTAGACCTGGAAACAGCCAGACTCGTGTCATTGGGTTTTCCAACAAATTCCTCCAGTAAAAACTGTAAAGTCCGCTTTGATGAGTTATGTCCTTGAAATAATCAATATTTATTGGTCAGGTATTGGTATATTGGCATATTGAAGTTCTGACCACAATGTGCACATGTATCGGTGACAAAACAAGTGTTGTCGGCAGCTGAGCCGTTTTAATTAATCACATTTTGTAAATGGCTTTGTTTGAACTTGGTTTGTTTTACTGTTCCAGGCACTTTGTGTGATGCAGAAACCATCGGCATGTAGTTGGTCGTCGTGCAGGTCAATCAAAATACCTCTCCTGTCAGGTATGCAGGTCTTGACGCAGTTAGACAACGCTATATCCCAAAATTTACGCCAGTAAAGGCTGGCTCTGCCAGACTAGAGCAAGGCTGCAATACCCTCCTTTACCAGACATACTGACATTATATGTTCAGAGCGACGCTGCTTGAACAGTGTGAAGGAACTAAATGTGAAACGGGAAAGAGACAGCTCCTACAACGACACTGGGAAAGAGAAAATGATGTCATGTTTTCATTAAAATGACAATGATTGTTGGGATAGTGGGGGAAGCCTGGCTTCCCTCGGGATCTAGCAGGAAACGCCAGTGAAAGGAAGGTATTCACTTCTACGGGTGCCTGGTGGCACTGCGTCTGGTTATACAACACTGGCTGGATGATTGAATGTTAATTTTGACCTTCGCCTCACCGGCGTCACGGCAACACTTGGCGAACCTTTAGTGTGTGTCATCTTGCATAATGTGCTCTGCCAGCTGAGCGGCCAAGGTCACGAGGTGTGAATGTAAACATAACCCCCGCGGGTTACTATTCTTCCAGTGACACGTTCTCCTGCTCTGGGATGATTCCAAACGAAGCCTTCTCCAGATACCAAACTGTCAATTTGACTGACAGCTATACTCTGTTGTCATGGCCCTTCGGCAAGACCCCCCCTCAGAAGAAAAGGCGTGCTAGAATGCTGAGATTCATGAAGAGTGACATAGCTACTGCATTAGATATGTTAATGTTTCGCTAGGAGCTGCGTGTGCTCAGTGGCCTAAACTTCTGCCCTACGAGGTAAAAGAGCATTCTGGACACGTACAGCTCCTGACATATCTGGAGCTACTGTGGGGAGGGGGGAGGAAAGCACAGAAAATGTCCCTTTTGATTAGAGGGAAAAAAGGCGAGCCAGTTCCTCTTTGCAGTGAACTGTAGTCAGGCACAAGCGTTGTATTCACTAATAGTTCTTAATGTTTCTTGTTGACATAGTCGAGGCTTGCCTTGCCTTGCCTGTTGCAGAGGTTTGACCCCAGAACTGTTTGGGTATATGGTTTGAGGTGCAGGCAGAGAGGCACATAGGGATAAGCAAAGCCAAGTTTTTCTCCTCAGCAACGAGCGAGGGATAGTTCAGTGTGTACCGGCGGCTGTTTTTATTGATATTTATGTGCTTCAACATTTTTAATCATGACCTATATAAACTTAAGAGGAGCCCACATTTTCTGTTGTCGTTCCAGACACTGGGAGTCATTCACACCAGTGTGGGCTTTTATTTTAAGCCAAATGCAGACTGCTTACCACCTTCTCAAAGCAGTAGGAAAATGTTTTCTCTGTTTAAAGGAGCGACAGAAAAAGACGATGATGGAGACCAATTATACCGCCCCACGCCGTCCAGAAAGTGTTCAATACCTCACAATCGTCAGCTGTGAATGATTTCTTTATCTTAAAATTTATTTTTTTTTGTCTTTACTTTTCTTATCTTCATTACTTTCCAGACATGAGCTTTTACACAGACACCAAATTATTATTCTACACAAACACTGATTTCTCTCATTTATCTCACGTCCATCCACAGAGGGGACACGCTAATGATTGAATTCACCTGGTTTGGAATGTGACTGAAATAAAACATGCATGCCCTCTACCCTTTTCAGCACACAACTGGAGACCTATGAATTAAATATGCATCCAATCCCCCCCCCCTCCTTTAGGGTCCCTTTAAAGACTGGGGATGAAAATGGCAGGTAATGATGACGAAGGTTTGCACACATTTTTGAAAGCAAACACACCTTTGAACAACACCGAGGTTGAAAGGTGGCAGTGTCCTGGCTAAATTCGAGTCTTTTTTCGAAGTTGCAGTACCCTCAAACTTTTTTTTCACATTTATACCGACCTCCTTAAGAAGTTTAGACTGAAAGAGACTGTTTTGAAAAACTGGAGCCCTTTAGCTGAATCCCATATGTTTTCTTTGGCGGATGAGGGCTGTCTGCCTGGCTGGGGCTGATGTTGGATATTAAACTGATGGAACACAGGAGTTTTGATCCTTTTTTGAGGCTTCTATTTAGGTACCAGTGAGCTGGGCCCATGTTGGACAATGCTATTGTCTGTTCAGCTAAGCCTGCTCCGTTGTTTGGTTAACACCAAGAAACCCAACGGTTGTGATCTCAAGTGCTTCCTAGAACTGGTGTGGATCTGGACAGGGGGGGGTGTTTTCACTGTTTTCAGCACTGTGGAGCATTTCAGCACCAACATGGTTATTTAATTAGGCCAAATTAGTTTTGAAAAATAATTTCTCTGCTGACGTTTTTACGCCAGTGCTACCTGTTGATTTGACCGTGCTTGCCAGTTCTGGCTGGTGTTGCTCAAGTAGCTTGGATGGGAGTGCAACTGGCCATGATATTGGCTCTCTGCTGTGTGTGTGTGTGTGTGTGTGTGTGTGTGTGTGTGTGTGTGTGACATACATACTTTTGTCTTTGAACCAGTCACTTATACTGTCTCCAACAAACCCTTGTGGATTAGGGATAAATAAGCAGACTGTCCTATTTCCAAGAACATTGGCATAGCAGAAAACCTACTACTGTGCTACTTTTGTATGCTGGTATTAAGCATTTTTAGATGGAAATACCCTGCTCAAGCGTGGAGGATTTAACACTGTGCAATGATACACATTTTTTTTAAAATTTTAACAATGACTGGCACAATGCCAATCAAATGTATTTTAGGCTACTAGTCTAAATGCATCACAAAAACATTGAGACTAATTGGAAAATAGCAGTAAACCCCTTGTAGCTGCTTACTTTCACTGCACTAGGTAAAACAGGAATTACCACATTTAATAAAACAACAGCCCTGTATTGTGATATGTGAT
>JAOEHI010051307.1:15000-18925 GCA_025447815.1 Percopsis transmontana | reverse complement strand
GGAGGGGGTATATATATATATATAGAGAGAGAGAGACAGAGAGAGAGGGGAGTGGGCAGAACTAATAAGAGGAGGAGGTAGAGAATAAAATACGGTGTAACTGTGGAGAACACCACCTGAGTCACAAGGGTAGAGGAGCACAGAGACACAGATGGACACAAGGAAGAGACAGAAGACAGACAGAGCGAGAGAGAGAGAGAGAGACCTGTGCTAGTGACCATGCTGCTGTCATCGCTGCTCACTTTAAAGTCCTTCATAGAGACACAGTCTAACTTAGACACGCACACGAACATAAACACTGGGCGTATGTGTGTCTGTGTGTACGAGCCACTAGTCTTGAAACAGAGAACTTTATTACCATCTGTTCCCACACATGTTTATTTATTTAGCCCTGACATGCACTTCTTCTTCAATCGCCAGACTGTTTTTTCGCTCTCTCTCTCCTCCTCTCTCTCCTCCTCTCTCTTTCTCTCGCTAAATCTGTCATTATATTCCAATGAAGAGTGTTAAACAAAATAACGCGCAAGATGATTTCAAAGTTTTGAATTATTATTATTTTTAATCCAATTTATTTTTTTACTAAAATATGTACACATTTTCAATAGATCTAGTGTTTATGGCTTTTTATACTGTATATTTTTTATATATACTCTTTTTTGATTACTTAAAGACCACTAAAAGAAGTGGTTAGCTCATCACAACCCCTGGCGCAAAAACCTGGCCTTTTTAATCACGCAGTGTCTGTTTTTGTGTGTTTTTGTCGGGGTGGACATCTGACATCTAGGTGAATGTGTATCTCACTGCATTCCTGTGGTTCAGTGAGTGCGTCTGCGTCTCCACCTGTTATAAAGAGGACGTGTGTTTCTCTAAATGCATGAGTGTGTGGGCACTAGTACCCATAGAGGCCATTAGGTGGAGCTGATGCCCGACTAAGACAGAGAGAGAGAGAGAAAGTGATAGAGAGATAGAGAGCGATAGAGAGATGGAGGAATGGATAGATGAAGGAAGCTGAACAGGAAAGCGATTCTCTCTATCTGTTAACCACAAATGTCATGACAACACACCACCCGCACTTCAGTGTTTTCAGTCCAACAGCATGACGACGGCTCATGTTAGGCTAACATTCCTGTGTCCATGTATGGTGGCTGCTGAATACCGCTCCCCAACTGTAATTCCATTTGCACAAGTGGTGTTTAAACTCTCGAGCATTCATGACAAAGCATGTGTACGGACGCACACACACACACACACACACACACACACACACACACACACACACACACACACACACACGCACACGCACACAGACAGACACACTACTCCTGTGCGACCAGACCTCTTGTTGGCAGGTCGCAGAGAAGGGTGGGTGAGCCTGCAGGAGGGACAGGTGTCCACAGACACAACCCTCTCTCTGTCTAGCTCCGTCCCCCTTTCTCTCCCTTTGTTGCCTTGCCTCACAGATGGACCTGATCACACCTATTTCTCTCTCACATGCCCCAAAGCTACATAATCAGCATGAGTGTGTGTGTGTGTGTGTGGGTGTGTGTGCCTTGTTTATTATCACATAAATGTATCATTTTAACCAGGCCTCGAACGGCACAACAAAGACGTTTTTTATCCAGTCCATCTATGTGTTTCTGTTCACTATAGCAAATGTATGTTAATACAAATCAAATAATAATATTTATTATATATATTATTATAAGATTAATTTGATTACTTGGGATGATTTTTATTCTGTACATGTGTGTCTTGTGAGACGACAGTTGAGCAGGTTTACAGCAGCGTTCAGGGTGGTCTGTCTGTCTCTCACACAGCATGGGGTCCTGCTAGCCAATGGGACCACCTGCTGCGTAAGGCAGAAAGTAAACCACACAACTGTCATCTGTCTTCATAAAACCACCAGTCAGGACCATCCTAATTAGTCACCATGGAAACCGTGGCTAATTCCCTGGCCTGCCATGCCAATCACGTTCTGTCTGCTGTAGCAATCAGAAAGGCGCATTTGTCCACCGCTGGGCCGGATCTGCTTTTGAAACAACTGTGTAATATTGTGTGTATGTGTGTTTGGTGTGTTTGGTGTGTTTGGTGTGTTTGGTGTGTGTGTGTGTGTGTGTGTGTGTGTGTGTGTGTGGGGGGGGGGGGTGCATGTGCACCTGTGGCCAGCCTGTATGGTCTCACATGATATTGCAAGAATGTTTGTTAAAACGTCAGTTTATGCTTTTCAATTGGGCGACTTGGTGTCTTATGTATAAGATATATATTTTTTTGATATTTTGTGTGTTTTTAGATTTATTGTAGATTTCTAGGTGTGTTGCTGTGATATGTGATATTAACTGCTGTACTGCTTATTATGTCTTGTACCTGACTACTGTACACAACAAATTACAGACAGTATCGATATATACATACAGGATTGCTATAGCTAGAAAGGCTGTTTGAATGAAGGTAGCAGTCACCTCACATTGGGAAATAAATCAATCTAAAGTCTCCTTCAAACTATTAGATAACAAAAACAAACAACAAGAAATTGTGCGTATGTGCGTGCGCACACACACACACACACACAGATTCACATATTGGCACAATAGGAGATAACACAGATACAGATACAGACACAAACACTTAACGCTTACAGTAGGGTCAAATTGCTGTCTCATGACAAAACCACAACCACACCGCTAATCGTCCACTTTGAATTTCAAAACTGAAAGCAAATCACGTCTAAACGTTCAGTCAATTTAGCGTTGTTGCATTTGAAAAGGGAGCATGCCCGCAACCTTGTGAATATCGAAAAACACCAGCATGAATTAATTATCGGCGAAACTCAGGAAACCGTGTTCCGTTTCATGACGTCAGCCGACTGTCAGTCACTGTAATTAATGTCAGTCGGAGAGTGCATGACGCAACACACACAAGTGTGTGCCTAAACACGAGTTCACAACCAGGCTTCATCACCTAGACACAAACACACACAGACACACACACATACATACATACACACAGGCGCACTGGCACACACACACAGACTGCGTGCATAACTTCAAACATACATCAAAGCTATGGCCTTCAAATGTTCGTTGTTTGATCACACAGGCAAACCCCTCAATTGGGACCCACCCCTAGATATGTTTACACACACTATAGCCCAAACTCTAACGCCATTAACCGTGAGCCAAGCCTTATCTGAAGGGTAAGCAGGTGCATAATTATTTCAGGTCTGAATTCTGGCATGTCCTCTGTTGACAATAGAGTCTGTATCTCCGCATAAAGACAACATTAGGATTGGCCATCGTTAAGTGACAGCATGCGGTCTATTGTTTGTTACCATGTCGACAGCCGCGCGGGGGGTCTTACCTGTCTCATGAGAGAGGGTCTTGGTTCTGCCTGCGTTGCCCGAGTGATGCATCGCTCCGTATTCGTCTCTCTTTCTGACTAACCCTCTGTCCTTCTCTCCTCTCCTCCGCGCTCCGCTCCTCTCCTCTCCCGTCAAAGACCTTTTTTCTAGATTCTCAATCTTTCACTGCCTGTTTTTCCCCTCCTTCTGTCAGTGTCCTTGCTGCCGCTCGCCGCCGCTCTCCGCCTGGTTCGCCCGGAGCTTCGCTAAGCCACGGGCCACCGGCTGCTGTGCCGGAGCGCACGCGAGGAGGAACAGAGAGAGGCGCTCATACACAGACACAGGCGCAAGCCAAGCGGTGCGGAGCCACGCGCTCACACACACACACACACACACGTGTGGTAGTTGCGTCGCGGAGCTGAGCGCTACACCCCCACAACAACAGGGGTGGCAAAAAAAGGAGGAAAAGAAAACAGAAAAAAGAGAAGAAAATCAGCGCAATGGCTCGCACAGTGCCTTTCCTTTTGGCTAAATCCGTCACGGAGCGAGGCAGGGTTAAACAGAGGGGCGTAGGGGGTGAGCAGATGG
>JAOEHI010051307.1:0-12500 GCA_025447815.1 Percopsis transmontana | reverse complement strand
GAGGGCAGGGGGGACGAGGGGTTTTGCTGTAGGAACGAGATCAAAGGAGCGCGTGAAAAGGTCACACACACACACGCGCGCGTTTGAGGTTAAGCAGGGACAGTGTCATTGTATGAGAGGATGTCAAACGTCTTAGCCGCAGAGGGCGGGCCAGCGAAGCCTCCCATCTTTTCTCCAACTTGCTCTCTCGCTCACTTTCTCCCGTCCCTCTCCCTAACTAACGCCCCTCCATTTGAGCTCTCCCTCTTGGGGTATGGTTTATAATCCAGCTCGACAGGTAGAGATTAGCATCCCTCGCTTACATATGCTGTACAATACAAAGCTAACAGCTCTCAGACAAAGAAATCACTTTGTTTTTTCTCCAGTCAATATTTTAAAGTTTTTTTTTGTTTTATTTTTTTACAAAATGGATTTTCATGCTCCTAGTGTAAAGGTTACTGAAAACACGCCTTCCTTCCCTGCACTTCTAGGTACTTCTTTGTCTTTTTTTCTTGTCAGGCTCTTGGTGACCATTTCTGTTCCCACTTTTTCATCTTTATCTCGGCTTGTTAGCCCACCGAAGCCTTCCCCGTTCCAGCGGCCTGCTGGACTGAAATACTGAGGGAGAGCGAGAGAGCGGAGGGACGAGGCGGAGAGAGGGAGGGAAGAGAGGGAGGGGAGAGAGGGAGGGGTGCTATGAGGTGCCCTCCCCTGGGCTGAACATGGTCATTTGTCATGAGGCTGAAAGCTTAAGAAAGACTAGTTAACCTTTACAGCTGATCCTCGGGAGACGGGGGGAAAAACCACAACCCAGCAAAACAGCTCCAGGAGAACAGGTCCGCATGGCGCCAACACACACACACACACACACACACATATATACACACGCAAACAAATTGCACGCGCCTACCCAAACACCCACACGCGGTGCTATCAGTGACTGAATCGATCGAGGTGAATCCGTGCTAGCGGAGGAGAAAGAACATGTTTTTACCCTCTCTTCCCCTCCTCTTCCTCTTTCACCCCCCCGCCCCGCCCCAGACACACACACACACCCCCAGACACACACACACACACACACACACACATCCCCTGTCATCTCCACACCCCCGCCAGAGTAATTAATCACCTTCTGCTAATGAGCTATTAACTAATGACAGATTGACATGTCTCCGAGTGTGTGTGCGTGCACGTTTATCTGCGCGCACGTGTGTGTGTGTGTGCGCGTGCGTGAGTGTCGCCTGGCCCCAACCTGAACATGTTAATGTGATTAATAAGGTTAACCTCCCATTAGGGAGGGGCCGCACACCAGAAACACACACGCTCGTGCACGCACGTGCAATGTCAACAGCACATGTCTTTGATTCATGGGGCAGACAGCAAGCTCTCTATATATCTTAATGCATATCGATTTAGGATATATATATATATATACACTCATCTGATCTTTGTTCTTTGTTTACTTATCTATATATATGTATAAACATATAGATAAGTATCTATTAGGACATAGGACAAAGATCAGATGAGTGCACAATGCAGGAACATAGATGTGTTTACAGTACATCCACTATAAGCACCATGGACAGCGCTCCAAGATGCGTCAGCACCACGGACAGAAAAACGAAGGCAGGATGTGGCCATTAAATGACGCCCTTGTATCACACCTACTTCCCCTTCCGACAGTCACACTTTAATTAAATCTGCACCAAACAATTACCTTTAACACAAATAAGCATTAATATGGTAGAGAAGATAGGCTAGGGAAGGGTATTACTTTAGTTTTGTTTATTTTTGAACCTGGTATTCATATAAAACAGTGTGATACGACTCCAAACCCAACACTTCGTCGTTCCAAGAGAAATGTACTTACAGAGAGATGATATGATACTCAGGAGAATCTCTGTACTACATACTAGAGAATCTTACCCAGCCGTAGTAGTGTGTGTGTGTGTGTGTGTGTGTGTGTGTGTGAGTGCGTGTGCGTGTATATGCATGTATGTGTGTGCGTTCCTACAGTATGTGCCCACGTGGTTGTTTAAGGACATGTGTGCAAGTGTGCGACCTAACAGTGTGTCCCTCTGGAGAGGTTTTGGTGCAAACCGAGACTCATTTGCATTCTCGGAGCCTCCTCGTTTTTTTTTTTTCGTTTTTTTTTTCACGACAGTAGAAGTGAACATCTGCTTAATGGTCATGGCTCTGTGGAGAGAGGACATATTGGGAGGCACAAAGAGGGTAGCCAAGGCACACACGCACTAGCACGCACCCACACTCAAAAGCACCTGCATAGAAATACACACCCAAGCACGCACATTCTGTATGTACACACACAAGGAGGCATACACACATGTAAAAAACACACACACCAGCTATATTCTCATTCCACCACGGTACCAGGAGCTTGATGGGACCATTTGGAAGATGTTTTTCTACCTAAATGTGACTTTCGGGGGCTTTTCACACTGTTCAATTAAACCACAATGGACGCAAAGCAGGGCGCACCGGGACCGCAGCTGATGGCATATCATGAGAGCAAAGCCTTTGGCTCAGGTGTAAAGACAAATATTCCTGTTGCTAGCTAAAATGACATATGCTCCCAAAAACTGATGTGTGCAGCCCACATGACTCCAAGCCATGATCAATCTATATGAACCTTTTTGAATAGATGCTCGAATGGATGGATGGACCGATGGGTGGATAGAAGGATTGATGGACAGAATGATGGATGAACAAATGAAGAGATGACCAATAGCTGAAACAGCCCATGATTTTAAACTCGCTCTCGCACACACACACACACACACACATATACAAACGTGCGCACACAAATAAAAAAATTAAGATGTGTACAGTACATACGTACGTACAAGTACTTTTGGATGTGTTCTCACACACGCAAATGTGCAGGGACACAGAATCATCTCCATGCACATTCAGCCGCTTGACTCGAGTGAGCGACACATTCTCTCTCTCTCTCTCTCTCTCTCTCTCTCTCTCTTTCGGTTTCATGAGATGCCAAAAAAGGGATTTGGTCAACTGGAGGTAAAGAGAAAAGGGAAACGAGAGAAGAGTCGGTCATTACCACACAGTGTGAGCAGCCAGACAGGCCCTGCTTTCACAACATTCTCTCCAGCAGGGAACCTGATGTCTTGACCTTTATAGCCGCTGGACAGCTTAAATGTCCTTCCTAACAAAGCAACCTGTGAAGGCCACGTCTCGCCTACACACCTCACACAATAGACATAGGGGAGGTTTTGCCTGGTAGAGTGACTGACAGGTTCACTGTCTGCTGGAGGATGTATGCCAAACTCATTAGAGAATTTGTTATAGGTTTAATTTAAACTATATAATATTTATTTAAGAAAACAAAGTTAGTTAATAATGACGTTTAATTCGTAAGGACTAATAAAAAACAAACAAAAAAATATTGACAATAGGATAAAATGAAGCCCTAACCATAGTTTGCGTGACTATAATATAACACACAGAATATTGCTGCGTTTACTAAAGTATACACAACAACCAAAGCATGAAAAGCATGACGAGCGTGATTAACAGACATAAATGTGTGTAATGTCTGATATTTGTATGAGAGAAGCACATGGTTGTAAGTATTCTCTTTCACTGGAGCACCAACTAGCCACAATGTGTGACATTTTATTGATATTTACATTTGCTGATGATAGATCCCTATGTCAGGAGAATATATCTACCATAAGTCATTTTGACACCAACATGACAGGATGACAGTGCATTCTGTGACACCCCTGTGGTGCAGGAGAATTAATTCAAGGGAAGTTGGTGTCTTGCCTGCATCTCCCATAGTTGATTTTATTAAGTTAGCTAATGTTCAACAGCCAGTGGAACTCTTTTATAAATGACACCATTATCTACACTTGGAAATGCAATCTTTGTGTAAAAATAATATTAGTCATGGCTAGAGGGTATCCACATTTTGTTGAAGTGCTGTCACGAACCGAGAAAATGATAAAAATCTGGAATACAGTTTTTGTATTTTGACAGCGGAGTGTGTTCAAAACTAGCTGTCATGTTCATATTTTGGTTAAGAAGAAGTATAAATGCCTTCTTCCATTCAGTGCTGCAATTTGAAGAAGTAGCCTATGTAACTAATAAAGTTGTCTGTAAACTAGCTGTAAGCTAACTAGCATGATGAGCCATTGATAAATAGGCTACACCATCTGGATTTGGATTTATGTGGATGTAAAAAATGTGGATACCCTCTAGTCATGACCAATAAAGGTAATTTAAAGTTGACAATCATTAGTTAATAAAGTTATAGCTTATTGCAATGCTAATTTCTAATCCTAACATTCTGGTTTTGTTAAGGTTAACACCCAGGTTTCCCTTTGGCTCAACAAGCTTGTCTACATTAACAAGCTGTACAAGCTCAGCACCACTCAAGTGAACTGCATGAAGCTTATGAGCATTATTCCACCAACATGTTTCATTACTTATACTTGTGCAAGACATAAAGTACAACATGAATATAATCTCCTATCCATTTATCTTAACTCTCAGTGTATTACATATTGTTATATATCAATTCAACATACAGCATAATGCCTCATTAAAACCCAGATAGAGGAGATAAAGAATATGAAGTACGCGATGGCAAGAAGAAAATGTAATATCTACACAAAATAACAACGGTTAAGATTAGCATAGTTGGACACTGCCAACAGAGATTAGAAAATGTTACAGAAGGCGGGATAATGGTACGTGTAAAAAAGAAAAGCACTACAGCAAGCCAGAGACAACAGACGGCGTAATATCAGACGCCCACATATCTGTATTGTTAAGATGAGCCGCAGAGAGTCTTGGAGATCCCGGCGAGCCAGAGATAGGATAACCTAGGGATAGGACAGCTCTAACATCAAGATAAATGGCCGCGCCATGTGTGATGAGATTGGAGGGAAACAGTCAAAAGTAGGCCCCAGGAACGTGTTGCGGAGAAGAAAAGGAATGCCAGATCAAAAACAAGGACTGATGGGCTTGTAATTTCCCAGTTTTCTGCATACTAAAGATGATGAATTTGTCTTTGGGGAATGTAATCATGCTTCGACAAAGAGCACCCACAACGACATGTTGCGACAAAACCTGTCACGGCTACACAAACAACAGGACAGACAAACACCAAGCTGGCGTGTGACTGTGCGATACACATTACACACACATTTTTAAAGGGCTTGGACACATTTCTAAACATGAACTTACTTATCCTTTCAAGGCGAATACATTTCTAAAAAATAACACCACTACCACTGTCACTCAACTGCATCAATTTTCCTGGAACCAGGCAGCACGTTAACATGGCATCGATTTGCTAGTGTGTGCATGTGTGGGTGTATTCGTGTGTGTGTGTGCAGGGCGGAGTGTCTTTCTTTATGTTTGCATGTATATGTGTGTGTGTGTTGTGGCGGGCCAGTGCCAGCTATAAATGCTACTTCTCCACCAAACTGAATAGATTACAATGCTCATGCCACGGCGATCAATACACACAAGCTATGGCCAAATTAATTGCTTGTGACAACGCAAGGAAAACCGCGAACGAACCCTCTGAGTGGGGGGAATCAGCCTAGTAGGGGACTAGGGGTGAGTGAGTGAGTGAGAAAGAGAGAGAGAAAGAGAGAAATTCACTAAGTGAGTGCCCAGAATATAGATATCAATTATATATCTATAAAGATTGCCAATAAAATAATTTTTATTTGAAAAGCTGGCAGATCAGACAGGTCTATTCATTTATTTACATGGCTCAAAATCTGCAGTAAAAAAAAAGCTAGCAAAAAATAATACTATAAGATTAATATTGTGGAGAGCCAGATGAACAGAAAGAAGGGAAAAAGAGGAGGGGGTTAAAGGGTTCCTGTCACTATGATGGATAGATGAAGAGGGTAGGGGTTCTCAGAAAAAGGAGTATAAAAATAGAGGAAAGCAACTCTCCCCTGGCACTTTCTCCTCTACGCCCATTTATCCAATCACGAAACCTCTTCTCCCTGGCGCACCCTCCTACCTCTCTCCTTTCACCCCCAACTCCCATGTTCTTCTTCCCTACAGTCTTTTGTCCTTTCACAGGCATCATCTCATGTCTCACTATGTCTCTCCTCTTTCCTCCCTCTCCATAGTCCAACCACTCACACACTCCCACCCACTCTGAAAAATAGGAGCAAAACTCTTGTTCCGTGTTATTTACGCTGTGGCCATGGGCAGCTGGTTGTGTTTTAAAATGGGGGAGCCAACTTGGGCTAGATTAGTTAGATTGAGGGTGCTATAAAAACCAAGAATGCACCAAGAACAGTATATAATTGGGTGGATCAGGACGGGAAATGATTATTCGAAGAATGGCTATAAAAACCTAAAATGGTAATAATCAATACAAACACCCATTATTAAACCATTAATCAAAACAAATAACTAACAACAGTCAATGTCAAACAACCTTATCATAATTAGAAGTTACCTAGTGTTTCTGTAGTGGTGACAAAATGTAAAAAATATACATATTAGCAGTTTTAATTAAACTGAAGCTCCCTGCACTCTCTGGAGAAAATATTAGCCTACGCCAAACTCCCTTTAAGAAATATGACATAATTCCTTATGTGTAAATACACGAAAAACACAAAAAACAAGATAAAAGTCGTCATATGTCAACATTCTTCTTGTGAATTCGGCATCAATATAATCCATAAAGATGAACTGTATTTGTGTACAAATATTGCATTTTGTCGCCTCAACTCACTAATGTTACCAGCCTCCGTTGGTTAGCTGTGCTAGCAAGACCGAATGAGAGGCGAACCGTTTCAGAAATTACGATTTCTCACTAAAATAAGTGCTGGTTGCGCTTATGGCTGTAGCTATCGCTAAGTTTGTAGACAAAGTAGTACTATTTAGCGCATAAATACTATAGTGGTTCTTAAACTTTTTGGCCCCCACACTGACGGGGTATATAACTGGCAACCCCACTCCCCCAGTCGCAAGCTAATAACTACTTATTTTTTCTGCATATTTGAAGCAACACAATTGAATGAACGGTATTGAAAATACTGTACATTTGACGAAATTAGACGAAATTAACTAGGGGACCTCGGCCCCCTAGTTGAGAACTACTGCCATACTGCATTTACCCCAGGGAAGATCTGCTGAGCAGGCAAGCCCCTTTTCCCAGCGATTCCCTGATTTATATTCATACGCTTGCACATGTTGGGCACATTCAAGCTCGTGGCCCTGAAGGGGAAGTGGCAAGGCCATTCACAGCAGCGCCTATTGTCCCAAGTGTCTCCAATGCTTTTAGAAAGCCAAGCAGATCTAAGACCAGGCTGGCTGTTTTTATATTTTTTAATTGTTTTTTTTTCTCTCAACTCTCTCCTGCTGTCTGACTCAAGATGTCCTCAACTCCCATTCCACTCTTTCTCTGTCTTCTATCATATATCATTCTCATTAACCACACCCCCTCGCTATTCCTACATCCCTCTTTTCTCTCCCTCTCTGGAGAGGAAAAACAAACAGCTGTCAGGGTCGGACTTGCCGATGAATTCCAAATGACTTTGAAGGGCAGAGGGGCCGCACAACTTTCGCTGCACACACGGAATCGCATGCACGCACGCACACGCACACACACACAAACATGGCTACATACGTACACAAAACAAGTACACGTTAACACACATCCACAGTTAAACACACAAACACACACACAGACATACTGCATCTCTCTTTTTTAACCAGACCACTGTGAACCAGAGAGGAAAACACGTAACACGTGTGTGGGGTGCGAGCGTATGCCCGTTTCCAGACAGATCCATTCTGACGCCTCTATACAGCGGTCTACAGTTCAACAAAGACAATGCTTGCGAGGCCCACAAACAGCTCTCAGCATCAGTCAGAGATTCCGCAGTCCTATCGTAGTCAAGTTTGACGGCAAACTTTCTAATGAAAGAAGAAGACATTTTATTTTCGCTCGCTCTCCCGCGGCACAATTCGCCAACTTTCAACAGGGGGGAGATGAATCGATGGATCATTTTTCATCTTATCAATCATATACAGGAGCTATCTCTCCATCTTGTCTGATGTCTGAGTCCACACTCTATCACTGGCTGGCACCTTTCATCCATCACAGATGCGAGAGACCACTACATTATTCAATAGCAATACACAGAGGCTGCATTTATTACTGAGGCTCCCTTTAATTTCCTTAATGTAATTAAGCAGTCCAGACAAGGATGAGTGACTATGAGTGTACATATGTGGACGCAAGTCCTTGGTTGTCAGTGTCTAAAACGATTTGAACCAGAACTCAAGTTTAAAGTTGGGTTTATTTATATAACCGTTAATAACATTACAGTCTCAAAGGGCAGCACAGGCCCACATTTCACATTTAATAAAATAACGCTCCCTGTAGCTTAGCCTTACATTGAGCAAAGACAAACTCCCCAAAAAAGGAAAATGGAAAGAAGCCTTTGCGAAGGGACAACAAAAGGAAAGCCTAACCCTTCCAGCACAGTTTGGATACAATAGCTACCAAGTGGGGCAGCAGAGTTAGCCTTACACAATAAGTAATATGTAGTAATGTTACCAGGAAAACAATACATTGTACAATGTACTAACGAACTAAACCTGCTTTGAACAACTGGCCCATGTTAAGAAGTGTATGCTTATTACTGTAAGCTCTAAACTTTCCAGAAACAGAGGTGCCACTCATCTTTAGCCTTTCTCATGATCTGGGGGTTCCAACCAAGACTGTTTAGTGCTTGTGTGAATTCATGTAAGTATATCTGTCCCCACACATGTGTGTGTGTGTGTGTGTGTGTGTGTGTGTGTGTGTGTGTGCGTGCTAGTCCTTGGAAGTCTTTGAGTCCTGGCAGCAAGATCAGAGGAAATGTGTGTTGTCCTTTTGTGTGTATACAGTATATGTGTGTGTGTGTGTGTGTGTGTGTGTGTTCATGAGAGAGAGAGAGAGAGGAAGAGAGAGAGAGAGAGAGAGAGATGTGGGGGTGTGAGGGCGAGAAAGGAGGCATGAAAGTTAGATTCAGCTCTGAGACGTTTGATGTGGAGGAACAGCGTCTGCTGTCTGTCTGCCAACTGCCTCCCCTCTATCACCATCCCAACACATGGCCTCTGCAATTTGCGTGTGTTTGTGTGCGTGCGTGCGTGCGTGCGTGCGCGCGTGGTCTGATTAGGCAGGAACTTGGCTATGGGAAACTGCTGCAGAGCTATTGAGGTTCATAGCATGTATCTCCCAATGTAACAGTAAATGTGTAGCCCTGGGAAGGTGAAAGGGGATTTATTTTTTTATTTTTTTGCACGACAGAGTCAAACCGAAGCAAAGTGAGTACGTGTGTGTGCGTGTGTGCATGTGTGTGTGTGTGTATTGGAAAGGGCGAGTCATTTCTCACTTTCCCTCCCTCTTATCCCACAGCGCCCATCTTTGGATGGGTCCTTAATGCAGAGAGTCAAGCACACTTCAAGCTAATTACCTAGCGTGGCTGTGCGTTTGCGCGTACCACTGTGTACTCACACATTGGGATTCGTGTTAGGATATGCAACTTATCCTAACGTGCACGCAGACGAGTGCCTGTGTGTGTGAGTGCCTGTGTGTGTGTGTGCGAGGGCGTGTGCGCACGCCAAGTGTGAGCCTGTTCCCTTTCTTTTTTCGACAAACCACCGCTTTGCCCGAGGCCTGTTCCAACATGGCTGTTGTCACAGAGTCCTCTCTTTGCACCACACACCTCTATTCTGCTGCTACCGCTACGTTTCCCGGTATAAAAAGAAACGGAACAGAAAGTACGTGTGAAATAAACGCATGAAAGAGAGAGAACAACCGAAAAGGGATAATGAAAAAAAAAAAGTGCCTTCCATGTGTAACCTCAGAAGACAGTTGAAGCAAAAGGGATGAATCAGATGTAAATGTCTGAAGAACGACAGGGGGTAGGAGGAAGAATAGAGAAAGACGATAATGGGGGGGGGGGGGCACAGGAAAAAGAGAAAAAACTCAATCACTTTCCTCTGTGTCAAACTCACCTGCTCACAGGCCCACGCAAACAAAGGCACAAACAACAACAAGAAAAGATGTGAGAATATATAGGAACTTGCACACACAGCAGAAAGACACACCAGAGAATACCTATATAGAGAGGCTGTAAGATCAGGTGAATCACTACAGAAAAGGAGTCTTTCACACAAACTTCCTTCTACTGCACTCTTTCACTGACAGGCCTCCGTGTAGCTATTCTGATGCCTGACAATTCACACAACGCTTAAAGGCACACAAACGCGCGCGCACACACACACACACACACACACACACACACACACACGCAAGCACGCACGCACCTGAACACACAGGCAAGGGCAAGTATACATGCACGTGCACACACACACACACACAGAGCAGGGAAGGTGTTTTGAAGGAGAAGGAATATTAGAATATGGCAGAGAGAGAACGGCCGGCAGGTAGTGGAGACATCCTGTGGCAGTAGACAAATGACTGTTGGTATTGGAGTGCTACGAACACTTGGGCTCCAATACGCTGGCAAAACCCACACCGCCATCGCAGGCCCGAGACACACAGAGAGACTGGGGTGGGGGGGGACCAGGCGGGAGGCCGAGAATCAAATAAGTAAAATCAATATTTAGAATGGCGACAAGATACAAAAGGATATGACATTAAATTATTGATACCGTGAAAAGAGAAGACATGCTACACACTTTTTTTCCAGCATTGTTTGCTCTCTGTCTGGTACGAGGCAATGTCATGTCACCTCTGTCTATGAATTGAAAACTGGGAGGCAATTGCTGTCTGCCATCCTACTATTGGTCAATTCATTTTTAATGGGTTCAGAGGGCTGGGGTGCATTAATTAAGCCCAGAGGTGACTGGAACATACTATTGATTTACAGGGGTTTGTCTGGTTCAGTCCACTGCGGCGGTGCGCAGGGAGAAGTAACTTGATGACTGTGACATAAGGACAAGAAAGTATCAATATCTCCAAAGCATGGACCCCCAACTGTATTGCGTGTCTATCGCTCGATGGAGAGCGGTGACTCAGAAGTGGGGTAAAGGTTGCTCTTGGGCTGGGGTGGCCTGACGGTTGGAGATAACCAGGAACAATTTCTTGTCTCGCCTGCTGTGAATAAATGGTGGTGACTTTGCAAAAGAGACGCTCGGGGGACAGGAACAGAGGTGGACTGGGCTGACCCATTGATCAGGTACAGCGGTGACCAGGTTATTCTATTGATTTTAATAGGAGCCAGAGAGAATGAGTTGTGGAGGTCAGGCAGATAAAGGTGTGGTGGTGGTTGGGGTGGGGGCTCTTTCCTATGGCTCTATCCTATGTCAAGACAGCAGGGTCACAAAGGCTGGCTAAAGATCCAAAAATGCTGTATTCCTCCTGGTTCCCTGGGCCAGTATAATCAATACTGTACTTGGCCATGAAGAAGGGTTCGAAGAGGGGGATATTTGGGAGGGTCTAAGCTGCCAGCGTGTCTCCCTTGCTCCATAATTGAGACAGAAGATATAGTCAGACACCTGCACGATGATTAGCCCGCTCTGAGTATTAAGTGACAAAATAAGACGACTTGCTCAATCAGAGGTTAGAGACTCTAATATGGATTTATTAATCCGCTCTCCTTCCTCCCATTTGACTCCCCGCAACACAAAGCCGACCCATGAAAGCGGGTATTGAACGACACAGAAACTGTTTAAACAAGAGTATTGACATTGATGCTCAGCTTTATTTTTCTGCTGAACAATGTGGTTTTGATCACTGTGGTCTGTTTGCTTCGTATCCTATAGGCTGAACCGGAAGGCGTTGCGGGTTAGGCAATGTGGGGCAGTGCTATATATATACACACCGTATACATGCTGGATTGTCTGCATGCACACGTACACATCTCTAAAGCTGCAAACACCAGCCTCGGCCAAGCTGAGAGAAGTCTGAAGCTTTGAAGCTGTGATGGGGAAATCCAATTAGATACACTGATTACTGTAAGTCTTTTTCTCTATGATGCTCACATTAACCTCCAGCTAAACATGGCATTTAAGAGGTCTGTGCGTGCGCACCTTTGTGTGTCTTCATACAAATGTGTGTGTGTGTGTGTGTGTGTGTGTTTGTGTGTGTGTGTGATGCCTCTGAGAGTGTGTGGGCCTGTTTGTGTGAAGACAGATGCTAAGGTCTGATGCAATACCTACCCGCCCTAGTCATTTGAGACTCTCTCTCTCTCTCTCTCTCTCTCTCTCTCGCCCAGTGTTTTTCTTCTTAGGCCTACAGACAGAGGCAGGGAGATACATGCCAGGTGACGTTATGCCAAGCCCTGCCACACTGTGCTATGCCCCATGGTGCTGTGCTCCGATCGATGTAACAGCACGACGCACCAATCAATGCAGATTAAAAACCTGTAAGGAGCCGTGCTGTGGCCCATTGCGCACGCACACGCACACACACACACAGTACACACACGTGTGTGTGGAAGCAGGGGGAGGTGTGTGTGTACTGTGTGTGTGTGTGT
>JAOEHI010051306.1:0-18925 GCA_025447815.1 Percopsis transmontana | reverse complement strand
GTGTGTGTGTGTGTGTGTGTGTGTGTGTGTGTGTGTGTGTGTGTGTGTGTGTGTGTGTGAGAGAGAGAGACAGAGAGGGGCAGGGGTTATAAATGTGTAAAGGCTGACAAAACTGTATATGTAGCCATCTCCTTATGTTATGCATGTTTCCTCAACACCGCTATATGACATTGTATAGCGCTTAGCTACAGTGGATTTACGTATCTTACCGTCACGTTACCCATGACACCCTCTCTGCGTGTGACCAGCAGGGAGATGTTGAGAGGTCTCTCCGTATCTGTAGGTTCATCGTAGATGCGTTGTCTAAGAGCATCCTCAGTAAACTGGACAATACCATTAGGATCACCAAATTTCTCAATCTGGAATGAAACATTTCATATTCAAGCATTATACATTTCATGGGATGATTAAAAACATCCTAACATAGTAACATCGTAACATAACTAGTGAAATGCACCTTACAGTCAGGATTAGGGTTATATTTGATTAATTGCCATTATTTACTATGAGAGTGATGGATCCAGCGCGAGGGTCAATATCCGTTTGCCCGGACAGGATGCTGAGCTCCACAGTGAATGTCTCCTCCACCTCCACCTCTCCATGGGGCAGAATCTGCAGCTCTATGGTGCGTGCACCTTCTTCACCCTCCCCGAAAAAGAAGGAGCCATTCACAGGCTCGCTAATGTCTGTGTTGCGTGGAGGGAGGACCTCTCTGCTGTTGGGGCCTAGAATCTTCCACCCAACCTAGAGGAGTGTAGGACATGTTACAGTGTGTTGGTGATGAATCGGCAGGGGTAGAAAAACTATACGTTTCCACAAGAACCTGGTAAGATCTCAAAATATGATAGTTTCTTAAAAAATACAGATGTGCTTTTCACAACAATTGTGAAAATGTCTGCAAATATAATGGTATGCCTTTTTATCTGTAGAATCAAGCCTAGTGCAACGGGGATGGTAATGTAGTTATTTGGACAAACCTAAAAACAAAGAAAGCTGTACTATTTTATTTATCTTACCGTTGCGTTCCCCCCAAGACCTCCCACTCTACCCAGGACAAGGGTGAGTTTGAGGGTAGAGTTAGGGTTCGCCAGGGTGATCAGACTCTCATTGAGGAAACGCACCAGCCCATTTGGAGAGTCGCTCTTAGCGATGGTTACCCTGGCAACTAAGTAGGAGCCCAGGACAGCTCCGCCTGAAGCTCCAGTTAACTGGACCTCAAAGATCTCAGCATATTCTCTGGAGGAGACGTGACCAATAATTAGAACTTTCTAACAGGGTTAGGAGAGCTCATTGGAAACAAACCCCTTTAGTCAAAACAAACGAATCCTTACCTGTCCAGGTCATCTACAATAGTGATGTTGATGTGACTGGTATTTTGGTTGTGGCTGAAGGTCACTGAGCCATCGGGCAGGATGTAGTCAAGACCAGGGGTGGCGGTTAGACCTCGTGAGATGAACTGAGCTGAGACCGGTCCATACAAACCCACTGTCCTCAACACAGGGACAGACAGACTGCCCACATCCTCCTCAACTGGAAGAAAGAACAATTTTTATTTGCTGTAAATGCTGAACATTCAAATTGCAAATGGTGTAGCAAAATGTGTCTGGCAGGAAAGTTTCTTCTTATTCCATATTGCCTAATAATAGAACGGGAATGTTAGGGATTGAGCGTGAAACATGAAAATGTGTGACATTTACCTGTAATGTTGACGTAGCCCTGGTGAAAGTCCAGAATACCCTCCACATTGTCATTCTTTAGTATGACCACAGAAACAGAGGCAATGTTGCCTATAGCTGGAGGCTGGTCCAACTGGAGACCGGACTCCCTCACAGTGTAATCCACACCACTGTCCACCAGAGGGAGATACAACATTAATATCAAAAACTGAATGGCCCCCTAAAACTCTCCCAATATACAGTAAACTGTGGTATATAAATAGAACTGTGGTTCTATTTATATAAGTTGATCTGGAAGTGTGATTTTATTTATGTAGTATTAAGTATAGTACAGTATGTAATCTCTCTATATCTGTTATCACCCCACCTGACATTTAGCAGCTCCACATCTGTGATGTTGAGATGGAACATCTCAGGACCTTCTGGAAGGTTGTCGTCATAGATACGCAGTGGGACCTGCTGTGAAGTTTGGCCTGGGGTGAAGAGCAGTCGTCCTGAGGCTGGAGTAAAGTCCAACCCACTCAGCGCTGTGTTTCCTGACGTCTGATAGGTCAGCGACACACTACCCACACTGCCCATCGACCGAATAATTGTCACATTTACCTGTGGACATTTTAATTAAGTTGTATTACTACCGTTGTATTATTACCATTAACAATCACCAAAACTGCACTATCATCATCATCATCATTATTCAAGACATCTGTAGCTCATTGACATTTGTCCCATTTTGATGACCTCACCGTCCCCTCCTCCTCAGTGGCCGTGAGCTGGTTCCGGGTGAAGGAGAAGAGACCAAAGGGGTGGTCGCTGGCTGCCATGGTAACCCTGGCATGTCGGGCTGTGGGGCTGACGTCCAACCCTGGTGTAGCAGACGTCAGGGTAAGCTGGTAGACACGGCGCTCCTCTGGGATCTCATCAGCCACGACCTGCAACAACGATAGGAACGACAGACAGCTTAATGTAAGTGGTTGTTTTTTGGAGTTAAAGCTACAAAATAAGCAAATTAATAATACAAAAATTACATTTTGTGAACAGATCTAAATATTTTTTTTGGGGCCAGTGGCACCCTCTGTTGACAGAGGCAGTACCTTGAGGACAATGGTAGCAGCAGATTGTCTGTCTCTCATAATCACAGTGCCCGATATCTCTTCAAACTGAGAGGCCTCAGCAGGAGTGATGTTCCAATAAACCTGGACCTCCCCAAAGATACCTGGCCCTCGCACCAGGCTGTTGAACACACATCACACACACACATATGCTCAATACAATGGCAAACTGACACTTCAACAAAGCATGATGTCAGTGATGTATCTCTCACCTGACCACAGCACTCCCATTGTAATCTCCCTGAGGTTCTCCAATGAGAATATCCCTTGAGGATTCTGCGATCCCAACAATCCCCAGAGCGGCTTTATCTCCCTGGATGGTGATGGTCGCCATGCCTAGAACAAGCACATACCAGTAGAGAGAAAACGGGGAGATTTTATGAATTCGTGGATTTTATATTTTACTGAGCTGGTTATTATAGACTGTAGTACAAAATTTCAGTTATTTTAACCAGGCGGTCAGTAGCACTGTTTAACCATATCAACTCTTATGGCATATTTTTTTATTGAGAAACAGGAACATTATTTTTTAGCTCATCAATCATGACTACGTGTCTTTGTATGGCGTGACCATAGACACTGACCAGTAGCAGGATCGATGGTGGCTCCATTACTGTCAGGAAGCAAGCGGACAGTGAAGCGTTCATTTCCTTCCAGTACAGAGTCTGCAAGTGCTCTTATTGTAAACGTCTTCATAGACTCAGTCTGCGAGATTTGGAAATCACAAACTAAATGTGAGTCATGAAGACACCCGTGTCCACTCTGGTTTAGCACCAGATCAACAAATCCAAACAGAAATATAACTACATACATAAACAAAAACCGCTACATGCGTTTTATTTATGTATTTATTTGTATTTATCAGACACGCTGTACCTCAGAGAAGACTAGGGTGCCATTGAGAGGTGAGAGGTCATCTCTGGCCTGATCCTCCAACTGCCAGACCAATGTCACGGCCCCCTTGCCTCCTGCACTCCGCAAAACAACCAGCGTTGCGGTGGCAGCAGGGTCGTTAGTGAACTTTGGCTCACCAACAGTGAACTAGGAAGAACAGTGCAGTCAACGTAGGGGTTAGGACATTGCCATCAGAGGGAATGACCTTCAGTGACCTGGCAATAATGGGTTATCCATCATATGGCCTTTGTTCAGCATGATTTGGTCAGGCACAAGGTCAAGCATGTGACGAAATTACTTTTAAGTGTAGGGGTGTGGCGGCAGTCCCTGGCAGTTTCACAGAAATAGAAGCAAAATATCTTTAAACTAGCTTGTCCTGGTCTGATTTTGAAAATGTAAGGATTCTGGCTGATAAAACTCACATATCGAGGAAAAGTCATGAAAGAAGGGTCCTGGAATTTGATAGAGTGCAGAATATTTTTTGAAAACATTTTCACTCCGATAGTTTGAACGGCGTTCCGTGCTTCTAGTGTTAACAGTGTTTAGCATTTATTTGAACTCACTTCCTGTTGCTGGAACCCAAATTGTCCTAGGGGTGAGTCGTTGGGTGGAATGCTGACAGTAACGGAGGCTGCCTCCCCTAGTCGGGCTCCACCAATCACGCGCAGCAAAGTCACCACAAAGTTCTCAGTAGTCTCCACCTCCACGTCATCTATGATTGTGATGTCAATTGTGGCTTCTCTCTGAAAAGAACAGTTTGCTACAATCATTAATTCATTCATTTGTTCATTAAAGTAATGTCACAGTAAGCTATGAATTACTTGATTATTAAATAAAAACCTTACCTGGCCGTCTTGCAAGGTGATATTACCAGAGGCGGGACTGAAATCATTAAGGCTGGCTGTGATTGGCTGAGCCTCCCAGTAGATTACCACTCTTCCTGTTCTCCCGGCTAATCGCACCACTGTAAGAGGGCGGATGTTGTTGGGTGGTGGCACCTCATAGGCCAGCACTCTTTGAGGCATATCCTGGACACAATATTTTGAAATAATATATAACATACGAGTAAAAAAATATTTCCTCAACATTATTCAGTTAGAATAATTGTTACTGACTTGGTACTTCACAAGCAGGTTTACATCAGCATTATAAACTGTTGTATTACTATAATGACCAGGACATGGTCCTGGTAACACCCACCTGGGAGACATTAAACTGTAAAACTCCCCTGGGGTCATCGTTCTCCTGGATGGTGACCTCTGCAACCTCCATACTGGGCCTCTTCAGACTGGGCTGACCTGCTCCTGTAGACCCTCCAACCAGCTCCACACGGGTGATGTTCATCAAGAAACTCTCTGCCAGCTCTGGGATGTCATCCTTGAAATAATTTAAAAAAGTATAAATGGAAAGCAAAACCAGTGAACACACACTGCCTGTGGTTATATAAACACGTCTTGAATGCTTGGTCACTAACAATGGTAACAACGGCAGGTAACAACGGCAACACAATTTCAGTATAAATCCTAAGGAAAACATCCCCAACGTACAGAACAACAGATTAAATCGCCACTCTGTGCCTCTGCTTGTGCCACTTCTCTCCATAACAACCTTAATGAAGGCTGGCAGTTTGAGAGAAACACAGAAACCAAGGCCTGTGATTTGAAGCTTACGCCCATTCTAGCCTAAACACACAACATAATCACCAGCCCCATTAGTGGGAGGTTAAAATAGACAGCGCTAACCCTGCTATGCAGGCTGAGAGGCAAGGAGAGGAAGAAATAGAGAGACTGTAGACAGAGTGAGAAATAGTTACACTGTAAAATAGGTAGACTGTAAAAAAAAGGAAGAATGAAGTGAAGAATGGAGTGCTAAAACTGGGAAATGAATATATGTTTTGTCTTTCCCTCAAAAAAGTAATGGAAGATATTCAAAAACTATACATAGTATATTCTGTACTTCAGCAGTTACAGTATAGCATATATATGTACATAAAATAGTTAAAGGCACTATAAACAATTTTGTGGAAGCGGCAGCGTTTCCCAGAGAAAAAACTACATTTCACATTAACCCCATTGCCATAACAAATCAGATGTTATTTTTAGGGTTTACAACAAATTGACAGGTACTCTTTACCGGTAGGATAGTGACAGTGACCAAGGCCACAGTAGCGCCATCTAACAAGATGATGGTGTCGTCTTTAGCAGTGTAGTCTTGTCCGGCTGTTGCCTGGTTAGCTGGGGGCTGGGACAGAGACGGTCGGGTCTGATAATGGACCGCCACATCCCCTGAAAAGCCTTGTTCTCTCACGATAGACAGAGTCACGTTGACTGGAGACCCTGGAGGGTGGAGAAAAATGGACAGTGAAATTAGAAACTGTATTGAATATGAAGGAAGGGCCTTCATATTCAATACAAATATAAGTACATTTATGTACATTTAGTCAGGTTATTCAATGTCAAGAATAACCTGTAATGTATAGGGATGCAATTTTTAGTTTGAATACCTAAAATGAGTAGAGTATGTGGGTATGTCATATGTGACTACTCTGACACCCTGGGCTTCTTTACAAAACACAACTTTAGATAAATCCCCTCTTAGTTAAAATCCTGGAAACCACTGGAGATCTCCTTTACAGTAAATTCCAAAATGTGATTCCCGAAACACGAAGATATCTTCTCCAGAAAAAACATTGAGAAGTACAGCATGTGGCATGTGGTACTTAGTAACAGTAGTACAAATATCTTCTCACTATGCATTACTTTCATGTATTGTGTCACTTTATTCAGTCACCATTTCTTTAAAATAAATGACATGGTTCTCACTGGGAGGTTCCTGGGCCAGTGTGAACTGAGAATCCACATGCCATCCGATCACCCCGTAGGGGGAGCCGTTGGGTAGGATGGAGAGGAGAGCCTGCGCACGCTGCCGATCAATCACCGCGGCCTGGCCCGGATCCTCCAACCCCACGGTGGTCACGTCCCTGAGGGCTACAGTCACGCTTTCCCTCATCTCCGGGATGTTGTCGGCTATCACAGTCAGTGCGATTGTGGCTATTGTTTGGCCCACTGAAAATGTTACCTGCAACAGGAAACACACCTCTTGTTCCACCGACTCTAAATGCAGTTGTTGTTGCGGGTGGGTTCTCATTGTTCTGAACATATGTCCTCTGTCGCCAAGAAGTAGCCGACTCACCACCCCTGAGGTGGGGAAGATGTCCTCCAGGCTGCCGTTGGCCGCCCAGTGCACCGTCAGCCTCCCGAAGGTCCCTCTCCTCCTCTCCACCATCAGCGAAATGGGGTTGTTCTTCTCCAGCTCCTCCACCTCCAAGAACAAGGAGCTCTGCCAACACACAAGGACAGTCAACAATACACCTGTAAACATCGTCTTATTAGAATTACAACACACACCCTGCCGTACGCGATGAGTGTACTTTTTCACCTGAGCGAAGCCGATGACGCCGTGGGCGTCGTCGTTAGTTGGGACGACGACAGTCACCTGACCGCCGAAGCCGATCTCAGCCCCGCCCTTGGGGTTCTTCAGGCTGACCTGAAAGATCTCCTCCATCTCAGGGATGTCATCATCTATCACATTAACTGCTATCTCCAGCTCGCTGTCGCCCGGCGCGAAGTGCAACTCGCCATTACTGAATGTGGGGAAGGAAGGAACACATGGAGACCAGTTTAATTTCAACATTCTGTCAAATGTATTGAATACAAAACTCATACACACAGACACACTTCCATACCTGGGTATGAAATCAGACTGGTTGGAGACAGAGGTGAATTCGTAGACAGAAGAGCCGGCCTCTTCGGCAGAGGCCAGGAGCGTCTTGGTGGAATTGAGAGAGGAGACGGGGAGAGAGAGAAAGCTAAGAGCCGGTGGGGCTCTCAGGACCATGGAGAACAGGCTGACATCAGACCTCCAAGCATAGAGTGAGGAGCTGCTGTTCCCCGCCAGCAAAATGTGTGCTAGGAGAAGGAGGGTGTGGGCAGGATAGTCCGATGCATTTCAAATAGGCTAAAATTCTCATAGTCCTGTGACTGATCCATATAGTACACTAGTACAGTATATGAGATCAGTATGTCAACAGGATAGAGACAACACACATTTGAACAACACACAGTACAGAAAGTATAGAACGTTTAAAGGCTGGAATCCACCAAGCCAATGCAGCTGGAGGGCACAACTGATTCTGCTTGTGAATGGTGGAAGTCTTTTGTGCCAACGCAATGGGTTAAATTGGGTAACACTGGGGAATGCCCTAGCCCTAACGAACCAATCAGAGCCCAGTGAAACTTGAGGAGAAGAAGGAAGCGCAGACCATGGAAATATTTAAATTCTGCAGCACACCGTGAAATAGAAAAGAAACAGGCTATCTGATTTACTGTGGCAATTTGGACCAAATGATGCAGATTCTTTACGTAAGATACAGTACGTTTATGTATAAATTGGCTTTTATTTATTAACATCAATAAGTGAATGAATAAAGCAGTTACATTTGCAACAATATAAAAGCATTCTGCAATAGCTTGACTTAAATCACGTTTCCTTCAAGTGGTACATATATAGCCACAACAGCAAGGCAGTGTTAGGTTAATGTAGTTTTTTTTAATACAGTTTCTACCAATACACACACTTGCTCAATCCTCAATATACCATATACACTCATAGAGAGTGGCGGTGTATTGAGCCAAGCCCCCAGGGCGCATGAACCTCTGTAGTGTTGCCTGGTGTCGGCTTCCAACACCTCGGGGGATTCCAGCTTCTAAAGGACTGTTTTAAAGTGTTATCAATGTACTCACTGATTCCTGACGGAGGAGTGAAAGGGTGAATGGAAGTAAGGCCTGAGTGAGGGATGGACTGATAATGCTGTGGTAAAATCTGTCCCAAGCGCCACACAAACACCTCACAAGCTGTAGAGGGAGCTGGAGATACATGTACACACACACACACACACACACACACACACACACACACACACACACACACACACACACCATGTGTGAATCCATGGAAGAATCCAGCCACAAACGCAAACAGAGATATATGTTTGCCCTCATGTTCTTTCATGATAGATTGGCATGGTTGTGTCAAGTAAGGACTTTTCACACACAACACTGACAAATTACAATGTCTGCCTCCATCTGTGGCTGTTTTCGGCCTTTCCAATAAACTCAGAATGACTTTCTACCTTTGACTTTCTAAAATACACAGTGTATACTATCAAGTAATTCTAATGACATTTGTCATCTTAGTTGGGCCTATGTATGTATGTTTTGATGCCTTCTTCTGCTTTGTTATTTTAGATAGTTCTATGGTTTTGAAGATCTCAATGAAAGGTATTAATAATTTACCTCCAGTAACAACCAATAGGAGGGGTTCCTCTGCTCTTGTGCGGGATACCTCTACCTGATTGGCTCTACCGTTTAATGGGAGTGGCTGGGGGTTTTGAAATCTTCCATTGGTCCATTGAAGTATGAGGCAGCTGTCAGTCTGCCTGTTTGTGCAGGCCACAAGATAGGGAATAGCCCTATGAGTGAATGGAGTTACACTAATGATGTTCTGTTGCAGGTCAAGGGTCTGCCAAAGGGTGAAGATACCCCCTGTCCTTAAGAAAATCTGTGGCACAAAACAATGTGAAGATTGAAACTGGTGAGCAACATAAAACGTGAAAACATTCAAATACACTGGTCATGGAAAGACTACGTGATTTCCGCTCAAACATGATCACTATGGTTGGAAAAGATTGGAGTAATTTAGGTCCGGGTCAAAACTGGACGAAGTTAGCCTAACAGAGACACTGATCTTACCTGGCTAGATGCTATAAGGTAATCTCTGCCTTCAATGGAGAAGTATTTGACATCCAGTGCTTCAATGCCCAGCGTTTGCTCCTACAGAATACCAAAAAGAAAAATTGTGTTCATGCAGACATACAACAATTAAGCCTTACTAACAGAACTTTCTATCATAAAGTAGTGGAAGAAGTATCTGAAATAATTTTCATAACTATTTCTGTATTTACCAGTGTGACATTTAGGCCCCTTTGTAGTCTGAAAATGCTCAGGTTAGCTGCAGGGGTGAAGGGATGGCCAGAGTGTGTGATGGCAATATAGGTAGAGGTGTTCACTGCAAAGCCCACACAGGAGTTGGGCTCCTGTATCCTAATAGACTGGAATGAAGAAAGTCAGATATACTATAGAGACACATTGTATTGTCGTGCATTGCACTAAATTAATAAAGTAGGCAGCACTCATTAAAATGTCTATGCTAACAGAGGGATTGTGTGTTTTGAGTGATTCAACTGTCGGCTACCTCAATTGGCACAAAAACACCCTGCCACCTGTAGACGGTGGCCAGGGTGTGGGTGAATCCGACAGAGGGAGTACGGTCCAGCCTCATAGCCAGAGAAGAGGACCCTTCAGGGAGGGAGCACCACGCAGATGTAGGGCTGTTCCCAAAAGTTTGGTACACGCCCATCACAGGAAGATCACCCTCTGGGAGTAACAAGGGTTCAGGTTAAATGTAGGTGAAGAAAAGATAAGGGCAGGAAGCACAAACAGACGGCTAAAATAATACAAATAATAATACAAATAAGTATCATTAAGTCAAATGAAATGTCTCACCAAAGGCGACAGCTGTATCCGACTGCGTCTTCCATTCCACGCTGACCGCTGACTCTAGCCCACTACTACGGGACACGGTTAGGAATACTGTCCTGCTGCCCTCAGCAGCGACCACATTGGTGTTAGTTCTGTACAAGTAACACACAACACAAGTATATTAAACACAACTATTAATAGGGCTGGGTATTGGCAAGGACCTCACGATACCATACATATCACGATACATGGGTTACGATACAATACATATCACGATACATTGCGATATGCTACATATTGCGATACATTGTAATAATCTACATGAAAATTTTAAAATAGAGCTGAAAATACAATTTGCTGTGTAGGCCTACCACCTGGGTAGTCTAATATGTACATCACATTATATTGATAACTGACAAATTTTGTGAAAACTATTTCATTCAAAATTTCCATTCCAATTTATTAGAACAATATTTGCATTACACATTGTTTTAAATCTGTTTAAAACATGAATAATGTATTGATGATTGAATTATATACTTCATCTTGTATATCTGTATGTATGTATTTTATATTTTTTTTAATGTATCGATACATGGGTCAAAAATATTGATACAGTATCATGGAATATAATATCGCGATACTCAGCTGTATCGATTTTTTTTGCACAGCCCTGACTATTAAGTGTCATGTGTTGTAGCCCTGTGGTGGGTGAGGAGTGTGTTTTGACCAGATCCCTACTGCTGTGAATTGATGCAGACCTGTTGAGCGTGGGTCCAATGCGGAACAATCCAGAAGGAGCCAGGTTCTGCAGGACTGTGATGGCTATATGAAGCTGATCCCCTAGGCGTGCCCCTCCTGTTGGACTGGATAGGGTCACTGTGAATGTCTCGTTAGCTTCAGGCTCGGCATCCAGAACCGCCCGAATCTCCAGAGTCTGCAATTACACAGACCGGGTTGAGACAAGGCTTCTGACGATACTGAAACATGACGTGTCCCTTCCGTAGTTCAGTTCTGACCAAGAAGGGGCAACACAGTAGAAACTAAACCCACAAATCACAGTCTTATTAATCCATCTTTGATTCATATTGTCTCTCAAATACATACTTCTAAAACCGATCTTCATCTCAATGTATTCTCAAATTACTTCAGTTTGTTGTTGTAAAACCACGCTACAGCAATTTGATTGCAAATGCGGAGTGACATCAGAATACATACTACCAGCAGAGACAGATGGTGGCTTAAAAGTAGTTTCTCTCAAATGACTGACTCCTACACACACTATCACTTTAACAGGACACTGTAACTTTACCTTTAATCAAACAATAACTAACTGCTTAATTCCAGCTGTAAATTGTAAATCTATTGCTTTCAATGCTTGTGATTGCTAATAGTTGCTACAGTAGACACTGTCTGACTCCATCGCACCTTGAACCTGACCCCATCCTCCAGGACCACAAAGCCTTGTGATGGCATCAGGTCCCCCTCCGCCAAGCTGCCATTGGAGTCTGTGATGGTGAACTGAACCGTCACTGTGCCAAAGGTGCCCTCCTTCGGGTTCCGAACCACATACAGGGTGGCCACACTCTCTCCCAGACCTGACATAGATGTAGGCTCCTTCAACAGGAAATCGTTGCTGCTGTTGAAGGAAATAACACCGTGGCCATCGTCGCTCGCCAGGATGGTGACGGTAGCTTTGGAAACAGGAAGGAATTTTTTTTTTGCGATATCACAAATTTGAGTCAAAAAGGTTGGTTACTTATGGTACTTTTTTATGGTTTGGCCAGGCGGTTTATATCTCGGGAGACTATGCAATGCCCACTGTGGATCTCCCTGGGGGGTGACCAGCCCCTGCTGGGCGTGGATGCACTGGCACATAGCTGGCCGGAGACTAAGCTACAGTATACGTTTTCCCCCCGGGCACGGAAAGGGAACGTCTAGGATAGATAGGAGATAAGGTGTCTTCCGATGCACTCAGCGGCAAAAAGAGGAAGTTGAGAAGGCAAGCTGCTATTTATGCCCTCATGGGGGTGGGGTCAAGAGTACAGCTTTGACTTCTCAGCCATTCGTCATGACTGTAGAGATTTTTTGATTGGATTAACATGATCAGATGATCTAGTACCATAAGTAATAGATCTGGTCCTGTTTTAAATACAATACTACATAACATTCTATTACCAAGACAATTATTAACAGGGAACCATGGATGTGTAATACATCCTAGATGTTTTGTGTGCATTGGTCTGATCTTAATCCCATAAAGATTATGCAATGACAATGATCTAACACCTGCCCCTTAAATGCAGTGTAACTGTGTCCCAGATCTACATGTACATGGAGGTGGTTCAGTACCTGTAGTATTGGTACCCAGCTCGAGTCCAGGAGAAGGCTTAGACAAGATCAGCTGGAATCGCTCAGGTCCTTCCGGGATGACGTCATCTGTGATCTGCACCTCAACAAACTTGTGCCTTTCACCATTAACAAAATGGAGCATCTGGATGGAAAAAGGCAGATACTGAAAAGTTATCAAGTTGAATGCGTGCAGCCAGTGTTATATGTATGACATACTGTATGTAAATGTATGACAGCCCCTGCGCGGCTAACCGTTTGGTTAGCATTGTAGTCTAGTCCTTCCTGAGCCTCCAGGTTCTGAGCATAGAAGAGGAGAGACACGTTTCCATATGTCCCCTTGTTCCTGTAGGCCACTAGGGTAAGCACCCCTGTCGTCTCATTGACCTCAAATCTTCAGATCAGAACACCAGAGTTAATGGATCAAAGATGTACTGTATCTTGAAGTGAGAATGCAAATTACTGTAGGAAGACCTTTTCACTTACATGGTGTTTGTCCATTCAATGACTCCTCTGATGCCATCATTAGCAGCAATTGTGACTTCTGCCACTAAACCCTGGGTGTCTGTGGGATGCAGTTTAAGATGTGTTAAAGATATATCATTCTTATTTTATTACTATTACTACATTTTTCAATGTGACTTCTACACTATTACTACAGCACAAGTATCGACATTACAAGGAATTTATTTCTGTCATGCTACATTTGAACCAGGGATTATAACTAAGTAGCATCTACCGTAAGTGGCCTGGGAGGCTAAACAGCCAAGTCTTCATGTGTGGACTGATTTATGACCCCCTAAGTAGGCTTCTCTCATTCACCCTCAGGCCAAGACCTTGGGAGGCCAGCTATGGGTTTAGTTTGGCTTTCTCTTTCCTCACCGCACAGTGTTATCCGTCTCCACTAAATCCCAAGGCTTCCTCAATCATAGAAGACATCAATCCTACGAACCAAGCCACATAATGACTGCTGCCAATAGAGAGGCATACGGCCTATAGTATTCTGGGAGTCTTTCAGGCGCTGTTTTTCTTGCAGTATTCTGTCTACTCATGACTTTCTGTTACCCATTTGGAATCGGGCTGTGGTTTGGATTATGCAAAAACGGTGGCTGTTTTGAAGCTATTTCATGATAAATGATGACATACTGTACAGTTACAATGTTAGCTGAATTTACAGGGACGAGCATGCACCTAACCTACACAGGCTACAAAGGCAGTGTAAACGGTCCATCCTATACCACACCTAGTCTAGGAGGATTAGCAATAGATGTGATTAGCACAGCTGATGTTATGTTGACCAAGAAGAATTCCTGCAACTCTGGGATGTCATCCTGGGAAAAACAAAAAACATATTTACTACTGAATCTACTGTATATTTACACACACACACACACACACACACACGCACACACAGGATTAGGATTATCTGATACATAGATAGATAGTTAAGGTAATCCTTACATCCAGTATTTTGACAGGAATGGAAACAGAGGTCTGTCCTTCTTGAAGGATAACAGAGCCAGTTTCAGCGATGAAGTCCTTTCCTGCCTCGGCAAGGGCCCCCTCCGCCTGGGACAAATCCTGAAGTGAGCCTCTCACCACCTCATAAGTGATGTTCACAGCGCCTGGATGTAGAAGAGTTAGGTGCTTGTACGTGTTAAAAAATAATTATATGTGATGTACAGTTAGGTCATGTACAGAAACCTAAGTTTCTAAGTAAGTAGGCCTACTGTAAATCTAAATATTGAGAATACATATTAGATACTTAGATATGCTGATATTACACCAGGCAACTATTAAACCACTTAAGTCAGATACTATCACTCATTTCAGTCTCGAACTTTAGTTGTAAAGGTGCATACACTGAAGAGACTCACTATAAGTGCAGAGAAGTGCATTTAATCGAAATTCCTTCTTTTTTGTAAAGATGTTGACCGACAAGTCAGACCAAACACAGAGCAGATGTACTGATTTCAGTTTGACACCTTTTGTACTAAACATATAAACACATATAAACTGAATACGCATACATTTATTCCAGGAACACTGACCTGAGGCTCCAAACTCCCTGTTGACGTTTATGTTAATAGTCAGTTCTCGCTCCTCTGTGGTCACCCTGCGAGAGGACGGGGCGATGCTCAGGATCCCATAGGGTTTATCGCTGGTCTCCACAGTAACCACTGCCTCTCTTCCCTGAATGTCCAATGATGCGTGGCCTGTCACCAGCACACCTGTGTGACAGCCAGGAGGAATGTGTGAAAAGGAAATTGAAATACTCTCTGCTACAGTGTGCACCACAGAATGGCCTGAATAATAATTCACAAATTAGTTATTATTACCAAAAGTACGTATGTTGGACAGGACCACTCTGTATTGGTCTTTATCCTTTGGTGTGGCACCGTCAAGCATTTGGAGGACTATAGTGTCATTCAGCTTTCCCTGTAGAGACCAGAAGCAATGCAAAAGATCATGTCCACAGTCAGAGCTACTATTATTACAGTTGCAGCCACTTATAGGTTGTATGCTGTCTGTCCATGCTTTACCTGAGTGAAAAACACTGTCCCTGAGGTCTGGATGAAGGTCCTGTCCACCAGGGGGCCACTCACAGCCCAGTCAACTGTGACATTTCCAAGACCTGGAGCTGTCCGCATTGCCAGCAAAGACAGCCTTTCCCCTGTGATGTACAGTATAATACAGCCACAGTATACTGTTCACTGTTGTGAACAGTATACTTTCCAGATTTCTTAAACATTAGGGGTGTAACGATTCTGAAACCCGAGACCGAAACCGCGATACAAACGTCCACGGTCTCGCGTGGTGTAAAGCTGCCTTCAAATAAGAATTTTACTACCTTGATATTCAGATCAGACGGCGATGGAAAAAACGGCAATCAAGAAAAGTTTGTTGTCTCGCTATGCAAAAGGAAATTAAATTTGGTCAGAGAGCTAAGCCTCATCTGACTGCTGACATTTCACCATGCGGGGAACTCTGAAACACAGATTCGTTCTTCTTCCATTTCTTCACTTCACCTCGCCTGCCTGCATGTGTCGCATCTGGCCATGTCACATACAGCTGTTGCGCATTGTGCGCTGGCCGCATGCCAGCAAGGTGCTTGGTTGGTTGTTCAGTACTACCTCTGTCTACCTCTGTCTACCTCGGCCTCTGAACCCACTCCAGACTCGTTCCATTCCAAGTTCTGTAGCATTTCCAAAGTTTCCTGGGCATTAGTCTTGCTTTGTCTGCTTGTCATCGTGTAACTCTTCCCAATGTCTTTAAAACGAAGCTACAAGCTAACTTGGACCGTGCTCAAGCAATTACCAAGGGTTTTCATGGCACTGGATATGCACGATTTTTAAGGTGTTGAAAACAACGGATTCAACTGACCGTGTTCTTTAGTGTTCCAAATTGTTGGTGATTCTTCCCATTTTTTCTTATTCACCCCCCCCACCCAAAAAACAAAACAAAAACAAAAACGAGGCATTAACTGAACTGTGGATTTGGACAATCGCTACACCCCTATCAAACATAAAATTGTGTGTTCACAGTTGTTTATTTTAAGCCAATGCATACGCATTTGAAGGTTAGGAATGTACCCGTCAATATTATGAGGATACAATTATGGCCTACTAATAGCCTCCTAAGGTCTCTCATTCCAGAGGTAAGGATTCACCTGATCTGGACTTTACCTACTCTGTCATGCATACATAAATATACAGCCACATGTACCACCTGTTGCCTGTTCCCTCCATTACACAATTACTAGTCCGGTGACAGACCTACTGCTTTTTCAAGATGATTGTAATTAGGGTTGAAGCATAAATGTATGCAAAACATGAGCATGAATAGCTGTAGAGGTGTGCATACACACACACAGTGTAACAAACCCCCACCCTTTCTGGCGACGGCTGAGCGCGAGGTTGGCTGGAAGCCCACTATCCCGGCCACATTGTCGTTGGCCAGGATCACTATGGTTACAGTGTCCGAACTGGGAAGGATTCGACTTCCTCCCTCCGTCTTCACCAGGCCAATCAGGAGGCTCTCGCTGTCCTCTGGATCACTGTCATCTCTGATCGTCACTTCTATGGTCTTCTTCACGTCACCTGTGGTCAGAGACAATACACAGTAAGACTTTGTAGCAGTTCACAAATCACTTCAAGTATACAGTATATATACAGTACAGTATATACAGCATATACAGCATACACAACCATAAACACCTACACCATGAATAATCTACTGAGAAATTTGAAGAAAAAAACAATTTCAGTCCATGAAGTGATAATTGATGACAGTAATTGACCTACCGACTGCAAAGACCAGTGTCCCTCCAGTCCCAGTGAAGTCCACATCTGGTGTGGCTTTACCTCCAACAAACTTCCACTCCACAGTAACCTGTCCACGGCTCTCCCCTCGTCTCTCTATAACCAGGGGCACCACGACCATCGGCTCCTCCCGCACCTCCAAATAGAGCCCTCCGTTTGTGGCGTTGGGGCTGAGGCTGTAAATCAGGAACACCCCGAACGCATCCCCATTCATCCCTATATTGACTGCTGCCCTGTCCGGCTGGCCGATGGAAGGAAGGTTCTTCTCTTCCACTGTGAGATTTAAGAGCTCTACCTGTAAAAAAATAAATAAAAATTTAACATTATAACTCAAATGAATTCATTCTACAGCAAGTCCAATCTGAGGAGTGCAAACAAACCTTCTTGTTTGTAAACTCAAAGGAACTGAGACACCCTCAAACATTAGGCGCAATAGTCCAACACCGGGGTCTTTGCCAAATGCCGAACGGCAGCGGAACTAATTTTACGTGCGTGGTTTCAGCTTGTAGTGTTTACAGGATGTGTAATGGGCGTGGTGTCACGATTGGCGTGCACACGCTCGTGCACGCTACGGGTTTCCCGTCAGGATTGCGCACCTGCCAGGGATTAGCCCTGCGCAGGTGATTACAATTGGGACTTGTATTTAAGTTTATCCCACAGCACTAGATGCTGTGGGTCATTGTTTGTGTTTTGGCTGTAACGCCGTTGTGTGCGTTTTTATTAAATTACACTTCACGCATCTCTCTGCACGTTCGTGTGTGTTTCTCTGGCTCGCGCCTGCTCTCACTTGCTCCCCTACGACAGTCATTACACGTGGCCCCAAATGTGCATTTACCCACTGTATTTCAGTGTAAACAAGCTAATCTACTAACATGGGAATTGAATGGAAGTAGACTTTTTCAAAATGTTCCGCAGACAGGCATGGTGTAAACTCAGAGTAAGGCAATGTGAATGAGCCAACAGCTAACAGTCTCGGGTATAAGGTCTCAGCTGTACGGCGAGGTAGAATAATAATGATAAAAACAAATAAACAAACCAACATAAATAAATGCTACCCATTAAATAACAGTAATGTACCTTGAGGATCTGGATGGCAAAGCTCTCGTCCATTTCTTGTAATTTGTCGGTCAGGATGGGGACTGTGAGGTTGGCCGTGCCGGATCCATGCTCCATGAAGGCACTTTGAGCTGTCATGGGGGTATAATCACTGCCGGCCAAGGCCTGAGCACTGAAGAGGACATCTGCTGCTGTCCCATTTTTCACATATGTCATAGCCTGAGGCGAAGGGGCTACCTGGTTAGCCACAGAGCTAACCCAGACACAGGATGGCACTGTCGACCCTGAAGCGAGAGAGAATGCCTGACAGGCACTCGCTCTCAGGCAGGCAGCAGCACAGGCAGCCAGTGGGTCCTTCTGGCCAGTGATGTTGACGCTGCTGTAGGGGGTACCAGATGGAAGGCCCGGTCTTGGGGGGCCGTAGTATATCAGCAGGTTTTGGCCATTGGTCTGAGCTAAGCCAACAATGTCAATCTCTGAGGTGCTGTAGAGAATCGCTACGCGGCCAAAATTGCCACCACTGAAATGAAAAGAAGAGGTAAAAGAGGTGGAGAGTAAAAAAGAATTGAGATAGGAAGATCATACCGACATACTTTTTATGGTCAGACCATAAAAAGAAGATGTATTACATGTGATTAGACGGATGGAATAAGTATTTTTAATTTAACTTCATTGCAGCTGGGATTAGATGCTGTCTGGCTACCCATTGAATGAACAAACCTCCTTCGGACGGTGATATTTGCCAAGTAAACTCCCTCCAGTGGCTCCTGAACATGATAGACAGATTGTTCAAAGTAGAACGTCCCATATGGGTTGTCATTGGCAGGCACTTGGATGTTTACAAATGTCACAGCTCCAAGGTTCCCTCCATTACTGGTGCCTGTCAGCTCTACCTTAATAACCTGGAACACATGGCAGAT
>JAOEHI010051305.1:0-18928 GCA_025447815.1 Percopsis transmontana | reverse complement strand
ACTAATAATTACTTAACTTTTATACTATCCATCAAATGGTTAAAAAAAAAATATATATATATAGATATTTTTTTTTAAAGAAATTAAAAAAATTATTTCTATTTATTATTATTAATAATTAATAATTTTTTAAAATTATAATTTAATTATAATTAATTAATAATAAATAATACATAATTATTAATAATTAATAATTATTCCAACCCTGTGGATGGTTTTAACTGACTCCTCCGCTCCTTAATTACGAATCTAGCACAGGAGAATTCTCTCTCTCGCTTGCGGCGCTTGAAGGTCAGCGATCCTCGTCACGAAACGGTCGACCGCCAGGTTTTACGGCGCCAACGCAGCCATCGATGTGCATCCCCAGCGATGATGTTCCAGTCTTGCGGCTATCATAACACTTTAGGTCAACTTACATACAGCGAGGCCACATCATAAAATAACCATAAACTTTTTTTTTTTTACATTATGTTTTTTTTTAATTATCATTATTTGCAAGATATGCAAAGGCATGGTTCTGCACGGCGCACTCGGTGCCGGTGGATTCAGTGTGCGTTTTCCTTTTGTTAATCTGTTTTTGTTCACTAGAAAGTCTGCAGGCTTCTATTTAGAATGGACAAACTTGTCCGTTGTAAAGAGTAAATTTTTATGTTGCCAGTTAACGGTTAATGATCGGTTAACGAGTGTCGTTTATCGGTCAGAAAAAAAAATTCTAAATGAGCGTCCCTCGTGTAGAATGTGGTCAGGAAACATAAGAAATACAAAAATAAAGCAAAGCCTCGGTGAAGGAAACTCTGCAGTATCGTGGCAGTACCATAAACACTCAACCTTCCATCTTAACACAGAATTACTTGTCAGAACTTGATTCCCCACAAATTGTCCGTGCAACTCTAATAAAATGGAGAAACCTACTCCCGGAAAAGCCTCCTTTTAGTTCTAGAATCGTGTCGCGTGGAACAAAAAAAAAAACAGAAACGCCATCACTAGACAGAGGAACCATCATGCAATGTTAAAATCCCTACCAAAACCTTTATGTAACCTCTGTCTGTGCAAATCAACTGTTCAACTCAACTGCAAAGAAAATAACACTCACGCATCAAGGAGAGTTCAGCATCGCTATCAAATGCTAGTCTTTTAACATCTTTGAGAGTTCCCCATCAGGGGAAAGCATTGACCCTTGTTTTGGCTCTTTCCTCATCACGGTGTATTTTTGACAATTAAGTCTTTGATTTCACTTCACTAACTCTGGGCGGAGATGCTGGGTGCTTGAAACCGGCGTTCACCTCGAGCAGGTTGTGAGCTACTCCAGTTACTGATTTTATGCTGCTGATTGGCTCTGACCCTTGTCTATCAAAAGAGGCGGAACTTCCGAGAGCGGGCCGCTCCCAATAACAAACAAAAGGAAAACGTAGTGGAAACGGCTGTACCGTATAAACAGTTATGGGAGGTGGTAATGGAAGGTTTTGAGGCCTGGGGATTAAAGCAGAGTCCCCCTGTTCATATAAAATGGTTGTTTAAACCTTGTAGAATGTAGAAATGTTAGCTAAGGCAGCTTTAATTGATGCCTTTAGTAACATTTGTTGATAATATGAGATTATAATAACGTGGTTTATGCAGTTAAGCGGTTCGCCTGACCGTTAATGTGCTTTATTGTAAAAAGTATAATGCTAAACCAGTTTGAAGTTTCATTTATACGGTGGTAATGGATCCCAACGTGCAGGGCTAGAAGAGGGAAGCCTAACGTGGCTAGAGGAGCAGGGAGGTGACAGTGGTTAGTAGAGCGTAACCTGCCTGACAGTGTGGCGTGAATGGAAGGTGTTGCCGTTGATGATTATTAATGATATCAGAAATGTGCAGCCAAACATCCCCAAGGAGGGGAGGGCGAGGACAGGCGGTAATGGATGTGTTTGGCTCACGGAGGCATAGAAGAGGCTCCAGTTAGATCTCGCCACAGCACACGGGTTTGAGAGTATTAAAAATTAACGACCATCTTCTGTGATTTACGATGACACGAGGGCGCTGTAACCTAACTTGTGTGAGATCGATGTCCGGAGAGGTTCTGGTGAAGGCATGACGCAACCCCAGCGAGAAGTGCGGGACATCCGAGACCTGCCTGCCGGCCCCAGCTCCACTCTTGCATCATCGTTGTTAGGAATCCTTCTTGGACTTCTCACGACTGTTTGACTAAAGAGCTAAAGAATACCGTAAAGGACAGCAAATTACAGCTTGTTATTTGCCTCGCTGCATAAGACTGATACAAGTTTCCCATCCACAAACCATGTTTTCACTAGTAAATTGCTTGCTGGCCTCAACGGTTAAAAAACTATAACCAAAGGAATAACCAAAGAACAGAAAATGTGTTTTTGTGGAATAATGCTCTATTTAAATGTGAAAAGAATATTGTGCATCTACATTTATTGGAACAATCTATTTGCTTAGGCTGCATAATTGCATTTACAACAAAAGTCAACTGTGCTAATGTGGTTCATGGAGTATTATAAAACGGGTAGCTCAAATCAAGTGATCCGATTGGTTCATAGTAGTGGTATGACGAGCGTGTACAACGGCCATGACGTTGAATTCCTTTGCACAGATCCATATCACTCAGCGACAAAGTAACGTTAGAAAGTAACGTTAGCAAACTGGCTAGCTGGAAAGTCCAAACATAATGGAAATGGACACTGCGAGTGTAAACTTTGACCTCCTGGGAGGCCTTACCACGAAGGAGCGGCTTGAGCCAGGGGTGCCGAAACCGGACCTTTTGGCTCTACTGACGCTGGACAGTTCTTCAGTCGGACAGTGGCTGCACAATAAACGGCAACATGCAAATAAATATAAATAAATAAATAGTCAAAGATTAAAGGAAACTAAGATGCCAGCCTGTGATGTATGTTGCATAGCAACCGCCATGCACAGGCAGCCAGGAGGGACACATTTTTGTATTCATAAAAAACGTCTATTGATTAAATTAAACAAAATCTAATTATAGTCCGTCTTTTACCTACTTTCTGTTTCCCATACTTGTAACCGTTTTATAAAAGGGGGTTGAGTTAAGTTAAGGGGCTTGGACTGTGATATAATAGCCATACACCATCACCAAAAAACACCTTTTATACATAAATCAGCTCTTAGCACTTGCCGGTATTTAGGCTGCTAGCAATAATTATTTTATGTAACCATGGTTACATGATGCTGTCCTTATTCTAGGAGAATGTTGTTTGCTTGCAAGAGCTGGTGGACAAGCAGTTCCAACTGTTGACGGATGTACAGATTGAAAATCGCTTCGGATAAAAGTGTCTGCTAAATGCTGTAAATGTACCACGGCCTATTGTGAGCTATTGCCAACTGAAGTACTTTGAAATATTTTCTATTAGACTAGAAATAATGGCCGAATTTGGCCAATCTTTAGTCACAGCTGGGAGTGTGTTTTTATGGCTACAGTGATCATGGTCGCGAACGCATTGATAGTCTCTTTAATATGTCCCTTCATTTGATTTGAGAAAGCACTCATTCCTAGAGGGTTAGCCAATATGCATTTCTGTGTGATCTCCCGCTAGCATGTCACTTAACTATTAACAGCGTGATCGGAGAGAGCTCATGAAATGTATGTTGTGAAATGTAACGTAAGGGATCAAAGAGCAATGCACAAAAGATGAAGTGAGACACCTTAGTTGAAGACCAACAATATTTCACAGGGGTGCTGGCGTGCCTAAAGAGCACACAGACAAAAATATAGCACTGGGACTTAATAAATCCATCCAAGTGTCTGGCATACCTGGCATTTACCGATCCAACACATTTCATCTGGTTCTCTGGGTGGCTCATAAGAAAAGCCCTTGATCCTGCATCAAAGTGCAGAGGAGTCATGTTTAATTGAAGCCCAAAAACTTTAAACTCCAAACCTCCATGCGGTTAATAAATAAATAATGGGATAAAAAGGACAAACCGTTGCATGTGTACACAGTGAGAGGCGTATCTTGCATAGATGCTAAAACTATCGTACACATCTACAGTACATGTGCGCGTTTGTGTGGGTTGCGAAGGTAGGTAAGTAAAGCCTTAGAGTTACACAGTTACATTTACTTAAGTAACTTTTTGAATAAATTGTACTTGTAAGAGTAGTTTTAATGCAACATACTTTTCACTTTTACTCGAGTATATTTGTGAAGAATTTTTTATTTTTTTACTTTTGACCGGCTATATATAAGTAACGAGCGAAGCATTATATTCGGCTACGTTTCGCTCGTTACTTTTCTTTTCAGCCTACCCACTTTTTATTCAATGCACGCTCTGTTTGTTTCATTCTCTCAGAGAGACTGGTCTTTGTACTGGCTCTGTCACAGCCCCACATGACTCAGTTTCCCCAATCAAACGTAGCCAGTCAAAGCACACAGAAGGACGTGTGGACGACAACAATAGCCCTTTTTACACAACGTAAAAAGACGGGAATATTTGCAGCTTCATTCTGCTTCACCACTGGCACGGCAATATGCCACCTCTGTTTGGTTCAGTATAAACAAGCGAATGCGGCATAATTACGGGTCTTCTTAGCGACTTTATTGCGGGATCTCTGTATAGGCTGGGGGCAGGATAGTCTAGTGGTCTAGGTGTTGGACTCCCAGCCGGAAGGTCGTGGGTTCAATCACCAGAGTAGGCCTACCAGTAAGCATCCTTGAGCAAGATGCCTAACCCCTACCTGCTCCATGTAATAGCACAATATAATTGTAAGTCGCTTTGGATAAAAATGTCTGCTAATTGTAATTGTAGACTGAAACAATGGCAGGTGAGTAGTAGTAGTCTAAGGAAAACTATTTTCCTTAGATTACAAAAAACAATAGTTATATTATGCGTTCCCTTCTTTGTCGGCCTGAAAATGTGGACATTTCAGGAACTACACTTCAAAACTTGAGAAAACACATGGCTGTAAATTGTAGTAGGTTAGATTTGGCTGTGGATAACGTCAGCCATTACAAAACCCTAGTCTTGGAAGTGAGTCTTTTATATTAAGTTGTTGTATCAAATACATTAGATCATATGAAGTAACTCAGCACTTGAGTTGAGTCATTTCACTGGATACTTTCTTAATCAAGTAACTATTTGGAGTACTTTTACCTCTACTTGAGTCATTAATTAATACTTTTAATTTACAGTTTTTGGCTACTCTACCCACCTCTGCTTGGCAGGGAGAGGGGAAGATATACGAAAGTGATGGGAGACACTGCATTGTGATAAATGCTGCCACACTAACTCATTCATAATAGCTGATAGATTCCTCTTTTTGTGCTCACAGCTAATAGACAGTATGATTAATTGCATTTCATAATACAGGATACTATACTATATAATGACGTAATACATGAAGTGCATACATAGAAAACAAAGTTACTTTATTTCTACACAATGGCACCATTTTAGAGTGAAGTGCATTGTTTTGTCTCCTTTTCTTATCTAGAAAGCATTGCCGTGATGATCAGAATAATTTTAGGATGCAAATAATAATGTTCTGCATGTCTCAGAATAGCACTTCTGTATGTTTGTTTACCTGGTGTTAGGGGACAACTTGGCAAAAGACTGCTGGAAAACAAAAACAATTCTCAACTGAAAACCTTCTGCAGAATAATTTGGTGTATTGTTGTTCAGTATACCAGTATTTATCAGCCAAGAATACTTCAACATTTACTGTCTTGAATTGAAAAAAAATGTGAAAAACTTCACCGATGTGAAATATGTATTCCATGAAACTGGCTAGGAGGAAGATGTGCGGTGCATCGACTTACGCCTAAAAAACAATAGGTTTCATTGGGTCATGCAGTCACTATGCAAAGTGACTTACTTGTTCTGTTGTGTTAACGACTATAGATGAAGAGGCATAAATTGTACTCCTGACATGGCAGTAGGATGGTTTCCCCAGGGAGGGAGTCTCTGCTCCCTGCCGGGGTTTTCTTTAAGGACTGGAGGGACTTCGGATCAGTTTATGGGCGATAGGAAATATAAATGTGCCGGGAGAGGCTGTTTAATGTGCTCAGGGCTCTCCCCAAGGAATTAAATGATGTTGCCTGCTCCCTCCCCCCCCCCCTTTCCACATCCATTGTTGTGAATGATATGCTGGTAATGCATGTTGCAAAATGTATAGCTAAGTGAGCCCTGATGATGAGCGGCTGTCATTACCCCAACAGAATGCTGTTAGCTTACATTAACTGGTGTGTGACCTGTTCCGCTATCGATTTGGATAAAAGCTTCTGTTAAATGCTGAAAATGGAAGATGGAACGGATCCACCACTAGTGCGAACGGATCCACCACCAGTGTGATCCACAGTGTGAACTTTCGAGTAATGTTGTGCAAAGACATAGGTGAAGTAACCATGGTGACATGATGCTGCGCTTATTCTAGGAGAATGTTATGTGCTTGCAAAAACTGGCGGTTAACCAGTTCAACTGTTGACAAAAAGTCACTTTGGACAAAAGTGTCTGCCGTAAATGTAAATGTACTGTGCTCCCAGTATGGATCCAATCCCAGTGTGATCTACTGATCTCCCAGTGTGATCTACTGCCAGTGTGATCTACTGATCTCCCAGTGCGATCTACTGTATTCCCAGTGCGATCCACTGATCTCCCAGGGTGATCCACTCCCAGTGTGATCTACTGCCAGTGTGATCTACTCATCTCCCAGTGTGATCTACTAATCTGCCAGTGTGATCTACTAATCTCCCAGTGTGATCTACTAATCTCCCAGTGTGATCTACTGCCAGTGTGATCTACTCATCTCCCAGTGTGATCTACTGTATTCCCAGGGCGATCCACTGATCTCCCAGGGTGATCCACTCCCAGTGTGATCTACTGCCAGTGTGATCTACTCATCTCCCAGTGTGATCTACCCATCTCCCAGTGTGATCTACTAATCTCCCAGTGTAATCTACTGCCAGTGTGATCTACTGCCAGTGTGATCTACTCATCTCCCAGTGTGATCTACTGATCTCCCAGTGTGATCTACTGATCTCCCAGTGTGATCTACTGCCAGTGTGATCTACTCATCTCCCAGTGTGATCTACTAATCTCCCAGTGTGATTTACTGCCAGTGTGATCTACTCATCTCCCAGTGTGATCTACTGTATTCCCAGTGCGATCTACTGTATTCCCAGGGCGATCCACTGATCTCCCAGGGTGATCCACTCCCAGTGTGATCTACTGCCAGTGTGATCTACTCATCTCCCAGTGTGATCTACTGATTTCCCAGTGTGATCTACTGATCTCTCAGTGTGATCTACTGCCAGGGTGATCCCCTCCCAGGGTGATCTCAATAGGCATAGAGCTCCCAGGGCTGAAAGACTAAATATATGAGCCAGTGCCACCAGACATAACAAAATTAGACCGATTGCTTGTGTCGTTTTTACTAGCAACACACACTAATGCTAAAGACATCATTTAATCTCTGGTTTAAGCTTCTCTTCTCCTCGCTAGTTTATTTTTTTACTTTGCTAATGTAAACAACAGAGATTTAAGTTTGTTTTGAATTGTTATTGTAGCAATTCACCGCACAAATGAGAGGCGTTAGTGTGCACATTTAAGTCATTTAAGTGAGTTTTGACTTTGCATCTTTACTAGTATTTATATTTTATATATATATATATCTTTCATTTTTATTGACTGCGGTCAATTTGCTATCTCCTCGAGATAGCATATACATATATGCTATATACGCTATACAATAGCCTACACATATACAGTAACCTAATACACGTAGGCTAACCACGCAGACAACCCACCGCTCCCGTATCTACACATAGACAATGTATGTTCTATAGAACATGGGCTACTGCCACAATTGCCGTGTAGGATTTAAACCTATCTGAGATGTTCCACGTTACGGAACGCGATTAATCACATATTTTTTTTCTCTGAATACCTTTTACAAAAAGTAACGGGCACAAAATGCCGCGAAAGATATCCAGCAGCCTGCGTAGGCTATAAGCACCCTCCTACCCACACCGAACACGCACACGGGCGCGCACACACACCATTTCAGTGGCTTATCGTAATGTATTCTTAACCCTGTAGCATCCCCAACATGCCACTGCCCGTATGGTATCAACAACCTTCAAGGACAATCGCGAGCGATACTAAATCTTGAGTTTTTCATTCTCCCCGCCAACTTCAGAAACGTGCCCAATTTGTGCCCAATTTTACTGGATTATCATTGGTCCTTATATTATTGGCGACACGCTTTATGTCTAAATACGACTCACATGTACGTTGTTGCACCTGCCCATCTCTCTTCGATCTTCCAACATTGCGTTACAAACAAAAAACTGAATGACGCACGGAGGAAAAGACGCGGTAGCCTACAGAGAATATAAAAGACTTACTTCAAGACGGCGCTGTCCCCCAGTCTTACGGTGATGTTGTCCTTTAATAAAGAATCTCCGCTTCTGGCCGGAACTCCTGCGGGTACAAGGAACAACAGTTTTAGTCCGAGGACGACGAGGTATTTTCCAGACACCGCGAAAATATCACGAAATCCCATTTTTGTCAGCTGCTGCGCGACTTCCACGAAAAACTTGAACGTCAAGATAATTCCCCGAGTCGTCCGCTGCGGATGAGCGCCACCGATTCTAGTCCACGGTTTTATTTGCGGTCGAATTAAACCCAGAAGAGTGGATAGACTCTGAAACAGTGTCCCAATTGTGTAAACGAAGAAAAGTGTGTGTGTGTGTGTGTTCAGTGGAGGTGGGGTGGGGGGTTGGGGGGGGGGGAGATCCCGAGCTTCTCCCGAGCTGGCTTCGGTGGAAAACACCGCTTTCCTTCTGAGAAACGCAGACCGTCTCCTCCGCTTCAAACTGTAATCGCCGTGAAATGGATGCTCGCTCGCGCACGGACGCATCAGCGAAGCGTGAGCCTCGCGTCCCCCCCCTCCCCCCCCCTTTCTGTTCGCCGACTCGAGACAAGAAGGACCAAGTGGTCAAAAGGAGACCCGTGCTGTGCACTTCTACTTAGGGCGAGTTCTTAGCACAAGTTGCTCTGGTTTTGGTTTCCGCAGAGACCTCCGCGGTGGCCTCTCTCACGTCGCCCTTGGTGTCCACGGCCGCCAGGTAGGCTGCTTGGCTGAGGAGCTCGCGCCGCGTCCGGAGTCTCTGGCACTCTGCAGTGTCCTCGCGCGCGCGCGGGGGTGAGCCCTGCGCTGTGTATGTGCGCGCGTCGCCCGAACGTGAACTTAACGCTATATATATATATATATATATATATATATATATAGTTTTGGGGTAACTATTAACAGAAATGTAAAGTGACTGTAGGTCTTAGGTAGGCCATTTGTACGCACACCCGGGGGATCTTGTTGCACATGAAGAAGATGTGAGCTTTTTTACAAGACATTTTTCTTTACTTAAGCATGGATTTGCATTGCTGTTATAGGCCAGGACTGGGGGGGGGGGGGGGGGACCATTCTGGTAGGCAATTACTGGTGAATGAAGAGGCACTTGGCATCTCTTTTGCGTAGCGTCAAATGTCTCTTAAGAGCGCAGCCTTGCAAGTACTGACAGATACCGGTGGCGGTGTGCCAGCTGATTTACTATACAATCTAAAGCCTTTCCTAAAACATAAAAAAAAATAAAAAAATAAAAAAAAACACACAGAGTGTACTAGACGTGATCGACTGGGCTACCATAAAGCAGTGCCCCAGGCCGGCATTTTGCGGCTCCCCTGTAGTTGCAACTGGAGCACAAACCTTTTAGCACAGGCGCAGTGTACCCTGAGGACTCATGAGCAGCATCTAAGATATTGGTCCGCTCTCTCCTGTGCGTGTATATGCCCATTGCGTCTATTTCCACCATTTTGTGAGCACAGCTAACAAGCGCATTGCTCCTGATGCTAATAAGCAGGGGAATTGATGAGACAAAGCCCGGGATATAGAGGGCATTGCTTGTTTTGACACACAAGCAGCCCGTTAAATTGACCATGCCTTCATTCAATTTATGCTAAGGCTGTTATTGAGGAATTATGGTGATGGCTAAGATAAGCGTTAATTAAAATGATATCTGCCTCGAACGCAACACAAGTCCGAACTACAAGGCCATCTTAATGCTTTTTAAATTAAAAACTCTTGCTGACCTCAGCAACATCTTAGATATGTGGTCTTAATTAGAGTCACGGGTGTGGGGGACTAAAGCACTCTCACAAGCACTCTCCGGCTGATTAAGGTGTCAACATTTGGTGGAGTAATGCAGTTTTTAAGCACAGCCCAGGTAAACATTGCAGCCACCATTAACAGGAGGGAACACTAGACATGCCATTAAGAAAGAAGGAAAAAAAGAAGAAGAATCGCAGGTATACATAGCTTTAGCTGTAGGTTGTGTGCCATATTATTTTAAAGGTTGTTTTGAGACTTCAATCCCCGTCACACCCATTACGGTGTCAACCTTGATCGGCAGGCTTATGACAGTTCAGGCGCTCATGTGCTTTTCCCAGAGCTTCACCGCAAGCCCTGGCATGCAGAAATGACAAATTACAATGGCATTGTTTGGTGCATGTGCTTCATGAATCATCCCTGATGTACACGAGGAGAAAAAAAAGAAAGGAGAGCGTAATAGAATACCTTATGTTCTAGATCAGCTAATTCAATGTAGTTTTCACAAGTTCTTTTGAATAAACAAAGCCTTTCTTTTCTTTCTTTTTTTCAATCGCAATCAATTTACATTTACAGCATTTAGCAGATTTCCTAGTTTCCTACTAAGACGCATTAACACTGGAGACTGCTTTAGTCAAATAATGCAAACGCTAATCATTTATATCATGATTTGAATAAAGATTTATTCCGCAGAATTTCTGGCCAATGCAAGCTAAATCCCAGATTTATTGCTGCAGATAATAGAATTGGAACACAAATAATTCCTTGTAAACATTTCCCCAACAGGCTATGTAGCCCGCATTAGCCCAAGGGGACCCAATCAGACCCAAATATTTACTATGATAATTTGCCTATAAAAGCACTACAGCATATTGTAGGGTTCTTCTTTCTAAAACAGTGTGAATGGTTGCGTTATGCAAGACATGAACCGTCGAGCCCAGACAATTTATTCAGGTTGAACTAGACTTTATTCACCTATGCTGTCATAGGTACTTCTGTTATTAAAAGTTTTACCATCCTTGATCACTAAGATAACTTATAATCTACTTTTGCCTTGAAGTTATCAGATGGGTGTGCAAGTGGCTTCTGACAACAGCATAAGAAACCAAAGTCCAAGTTTAATTCTGGGCTTATTCTGGGCTTAGTCACACGTAATGCATATTTTGTCCAGCCCTGAACCTTGTAACGTGTGAGTGACCAGAGTTATTGGCTGCCAATTACTTTACAATACTCAGTACAGTTGATCACAGTATATTACAGATTGGCTAAAACAAAACAAAAGTATATTAGAGATTGGCTAAAACAAAACTAGTGATTGTAAGGCTACAGTGTGCTTATGTGAGCCTTATTGGCTCTAAAGATATTCAATTAATTAAAATGGGTGGGTCATTTATGTGTTGAGAGACCCCGCCTGCCCGCCCCCCCCAGGCCTTCACCGGACCTCCATATCAACTCACATCGGGTCAAACTCTCAGACAGGCACTGAATACAAGTGTCTTAAAACACACTGCATTATGTACCACGTTGTAGACCAAACTAAATATTTCATCCTGAACACGCGCAGGAGCCCGACGGAGGTGGTTATAGTGTGGTAAGGAAGACAGGGGGGGTTTTTAATAAAAGTAGTGTCACTTTTAAAAGCGTCAGGTTTGGTCTGTGTCACGTCCGTTCAATCAAGTTCTAATCAAGGCCTCCGTGTTTTTATTTTCCCGGAAATATTTAAAACTCTATGGCTATTGGTTTATTGGTTATTATGTTGAAATTGAAATGTATTTATATAGCACTTTTCATAAATGTCTGTAACACAAAGTGCTTTACAGAAAGAGACGGCCGGATAACACAAGATGAAACAGGAATATGCCAAGCATAGACAGAAAAACAACAACATTCCATCCCCAAGAATAGAAAAAAACTATAAAATACTACCCAGGAGGTGGCGCTAGTCCCTGTTCCTGTCGCCGCCTCTGGGTCGCCTCATGCCACGCCTGTTCCTGCTCAGGTCTCTGAGCCCGAGACGGTTCCCGCTCTTATGGCTCCTGTTAGTGAATTGGTTCCAGAGATGGCTCCCATTCCCATGGTTCCTATTTTCCTGTTTCGGAGTTGGTTCCCAAGATGGTTCCCATTTCCATAGTTCCTGTTTCCGAGTTGGTTCCCAAGATTCCCCTGGCCTCGTGGTTCCTGGTACCGAGTTGGTTCCCAAGATGGTTCCTGGCCTCCCGAACCATCCTGCCCATGGGTTCTGCCTTTGGCCTTTCTGGGCCAAAGGCAGCAACTTCAGACTTCTAGTGGCAAAGCGATTCTCTTTGGACCTGCGAGAAGAGCCTCAGTTTGGTTCTCATTTAGCTGAAGGAAGTTTTCCGATGTTATTATATGCGTGGCATGAAGCTGGAATCTCTTTAAAATGACTACAATGTTCTCACGTCTTGTAGGTGAGATTTTAATCTTCTCCCAACAGGCACATGTTAAGCGAGTATAATGATTTACTAACAGAACACTGTGTGTGTGGGCGTGTGTGCGTGCGTGATATTTAATGCATACAAACAAGGTACAGTACCTAAAAGGAGTCTTTACCCTGAGTACTTTTTTCCCCCACCAATGTATGCAGTCAATATCTACAGTAACATTTCTAGCAATTCTATTGACTACCAATTAGGCTGTTAAAAGCTGTGTGAAGGTCCTAGCTAAATCCTCCTGCATTAAGGTACCTTACGCATCTTTCTGAAAGAAGTCAAAAGCATCAACCGTGTTTGTGTTTATAAATGTTTGCTCTTTCTGATCTTCAGTTAAAACTTAGTTTCAAAGTCAGTGATAACACCAAAGGTTTACGGTTCTGTCCTACTGTATAGCCATCCGTCCTGAGCAAATCTTGGATTAGCACTCCGTAAATGGTGTGCCTATCTGTTATCTTTTGCGTTTCAACTACTGTATTACCAAGGGGCAGCCGACACAAAGCCTGGCGTGTGCTGGTCTAGAGTACAGTGTTAAGCCTAATGAGGAGCGAGATTAGCTCCCATTACTCAATGATGTTTACAGATACAACGACGGCGTCGCTTCACAAGTCCTTCCTTTTTAACGTAACTGGGCAGAAAGACCAAACAAGACATTCATCAGCGACGTATCACTCTGCCAATCCCATACACGGTAGCTAGTCTAGGGCTTAACTCGATGCATCTTCCTCATTTTCCTCGTGTCAATTTCCTCAACATTAACTTTTTGATTTGTATGTGGCTGTGCTAGATAGGTCAATTTGGACGGCAACAACAGCAAGGTCCAACCCTCAACCGAAAGGAGCATTTTGCACGGCTACGCTTATTTAAGCAGAAACTGTCATCGCAGGGATGGATTTTGCTCACTTCAAGGTGAATGCGTATGAGTGAGCAATTTCCATTCTAATATTACTCAAATGGAACTAATACCTTGGGATAGGATGAACCAAGCTCTCAGATCATATTTGACACTGACATATGGATGGCAGGAAAAAAACGTCTACAAGATGGGTTTGCGCACTGATTTCAGACGATTAATCGACTAATTTCTACTTCGGGGTTTCCATCAATAGCAGCTCTGATTTCAGGGCTACCGCAAAGCTCAAATATATGTGCAGCATATCATATATACCAGCATTAGAATGTGTAGCTACCAATAGCCCCAGGTGCTCATGCTCTGCATGTGCATGTGAAAACGTGGCAGACCATGGCACTATGGTATGGTAATGCTATGCTAACGTTATGTTTTAACCCTTGTTAAAACCATCCTTGTTTTTTGCTCAACGGTCGGGGAAGTCTCATATGACCCTCATAGTGTTATGTTTAAATTACATAGTATATGGCATAGTTTTCTATGGAGAAACAGGCCTGTACATCAAAAGGAAGGACCTACGCACTGCAAAAATACAAAATACAAAGTGTATTTGTCTTGTGTTATGGCTTTAAAATCAATTTAACCGGATAAAAAAGGCTTGTAAGTGGGGAATCGCATAGATTAATAATTATTTGCTTACTATTGGCAGGGTGTTTATTGCAGTGCAGGCCAAAAAAAAAAAAAGCAAAAAGCAGTGCTGAGATCAGTTGCCAAAAGTTGTCCCATAATACAAAAAGAGCAAATATTACAAAAAGCATTTGGTACATAGTATGGGGTATTAATAGTATACTATAAGATATAGTCTTATATATCCTGTGGTTGTGAACAGGGCACGCTAGTAGATGCCATTTGTGGAGCTTCAGGTGAGTCACAAATAGTAACACTCCTGCTGGTAACAGGAGGCCAGTTGTCAAAACAGCTTACGGACAAAAGGAGGTCAAAGGAGGCTGATATAAATTGTGCACAGCAACAGACTGTCGACAGATAGTCGACTGTTAGTCCAATACATCCCGTTTACCGAAAGTAAAGTACGAACTGGCATCTAGAGTATGCTGTGGCAGGTAGCTGAAGACCTATTGGTGGTGTTAAAAGTAAAGAAATGTTTGAATGCCACAGGATATCTGCGCACTGTTGTCAGTCAGGCGTATCCCTTTATAGAGCCATCTTTCTGTGAATGCTTTTAGGATAACACCCTCGGTGACAAGGTTAAGATTGCCCAGGATTGTCTCCATAAATGGGGGCAATGAATTTTACCTGAAGTGTACCTCCACTTTTGATTATTTAGTCCCCCGGGGAGCCCAAGTACGATGAAGCAAACAAATCTACAAACTCTCTTTTCGTTTTGTCATGGAGCTGATCACACTCTGCTTCAGACAGAAGGCGGATTTTTATTCATGCCTGACCAGGAACGGACCCAAAACAAACAAAGCAATCGGCAAGAAAGAGCACTGTATATCCCCTAGAATTACTAACCACTATTCAAATGTGCTTGCCAAATTCCAATCCTATTGAAAATACAGTATGTGGGATGAGATGCAATCCACCTCGGTACCTCGGCCACTGACCTCTCTACCTCATTAACACTGAAGTTCTCTATGACGGTTTTTATCTTCCGTCTCTATCCGGCTTCATTTCAAAACAATAAAAATCCTTCTCCTTCCTGCTCCTATGTTAGGATCAGCTCTTGGAAGATCAAGCCCTTTGCTGGTAGTTACGCTGTTAGTCATTGTTTGAGGATTGAATAATATATTAATAGGTATGTGGTCAAATGTTACTCAAATATACAAGCTAGCCCCGATGACATGCTGCCGTCATTATTCTAACAGAATGGGGTTCGCTAGTGGTAACAGGCGTATGACCTGTTCAGGGTGTATTACAATTACTGACACGTGTGCTTAATGTAAGTCGCTCTGGGTAAAGGCGTCGAGAGGAGGAGTAGAGAGTGGCGAATGATGACCGGCCAACCCCACGGAACCCTGCAGTCACAGGAAGGGTCAGCCACCCCGTGGGTCACATCTGTTCCAGTAAACAGTAAAATACTAAATTTCTTAAAAGGGGAATTCTGGACTTGGTTTGACACCAGATGGTAATCAACAAGTTCAGTTTTAAAGTTCTGGTGATCTCTGCTGTCAAGACTCCATATAGATTGAAATAAATATATGGGGCCATTGAAACACTCTCTGGATGCCGGGGCATCTCAACGTGCAATAGGCTCTCTCACATGATTCATGGAGTATCTTGCGATCAATCTTTCTCTCCGTCAGTCTCGGACGCCGGGATAAACTGCCTTTCAACTGGAATCCAGGTAAGAAAGGACTCACTGTTCAGAATTACTTTACACTCTGAGGCGCCAGATATCTGGTCAGGGATTAAGGTTGACGGATAAATGTTAGCACCAATTAATTAGAAGTTTTGTGCTGTTCTAAGACTTGGTTGGAGAACTTGAATCACCCATTTTCACCCATTACTATATTTAATTAACTTAAGTCAATAAACAGTAGACAACAACAATAGTAAACAGCCCATTGGGCTATTTCCATTCAGCCAGTGTTGCCGTCTTTGCTTCCCGAGTTTCTGCACTCACTGTACAATAGTCTGCAGGGCACAATTACAGCTGGCAACGGAAAGGAAAATGTTGGCGTTCAGAAGAAAAATGAGGTTAAATATCACTCATTTTTCTTATCACTGAAAGTCCAAGAGGCCTGAGAGTGTACAGTATTTCCTAGAAAATACAATATTCCTCTCACAAACTAGACAAACTAGAAACCTAAAGTACATACACTGCTCAAAATTGATGGTTTTATAGGTGGATTATTGTTTCCTGCATGGATGTTGTCACTTGTAAAGATTTAAGCACAACAATAATAGTAATAATGGCGATTTCTGTTCCTTCAACATCATATCACAGTATACTGTATAACAAAAGCAGGCCCACTTATTGGAGACGTAACAGCAAGACTGAATTAATTCCAGACACTAGATCTTAATTAAGTCAGCGTAACCATACAGATGATGTGTGTGCTACTGGGATTTGCTCAGCGGAGATGACTGCTCGAACTAGTCCACTGCTCATCCTCTATTCACTCTCTCCAGCCACGATTCTCTCGTGGGGCAGAATTGTTCGAGACGGCCCACGTATGATTTCAAATGAGCACAGAGTGGGGTTTCAATGCTGGTAAGTTGCCGCAGCATTACGTTGAACTCTTTTAGGATTAATCATTTGTGAAATATTTCCTTTCCAGTCAATTTGCACATGTTTAACTACCTGTCACTAACAGCTTGATCTTTCTGGACGCTTTAAACCAGTAAATACATGGTAATTATTTCCAGTGTTCATACGGCATGTACAATGCTATATTATCATTCTTTCTTGTGCTTCAAGTGTCTGCTTTTAGCGCCAGTGTATTTGCTCTGAACCGTATTAGTGATAGAATAATGCACTTTGATTTCTTCAATTTCCTGTACGTCTGTAACAAGGATGCATCAAAGGGCTTCTAGGAAGGATTTATTATCCTCATAAAAAAAAGGAGGAGACAAATATAAGGCATTCTTTTACTCTTGGCCCCTTCCAGAAGCCCTTGGGAGTGGCGTAACGGGAGCTAAAGAATAAGATGGCTTAAACGGTTAGAAATAAAAGGCCCCACAAGCTCAGCATAATATAATCGATTGATGGCCTGAAAAGGGCTATCAATCGATTATATCAAGTTATTATACTATATTATCCTCTTCAAACTGTTGCAATCTGGCCTCACAAAAACACCTTGCCCGCGCAGAGAAAGCCTCTGGTAAAACGCTGCCGTGATCCTGAACAGTCGTGAATTCTTCACTTGATTACCGAAGATGATCTCCTGCTGTGGCCCTAAAATGTGTAGTTTTACAGCATCAAACCAAAGTAGCTGTTGGGTTGGGGAGCATCGCACGCGTGAGCGATGGCCGTAACACTGCACTTTGTTACAGCAGTCCCAGTAAAATATGGGGGCCGTTTCTATAAACTGATTGTAAAGGCTGACAACATAGAGGGTGAACGCATTCGGGGCCTCTTAACGGCATTAGATATCACTCCAAATGCAACTTGATGAATAACCTCACAGTTTGATGTCAGGTCTGTTGGCCATCAGTGTGCAGAAATGTGAAGTTATAATGCCTTACCTCAAAATAACGTTTTCCTGCAATACTTTCCATAGCTTTGCTTTAAAGGATCCTGCCACGCTATTAGAAATCCTGAAATGGTTGGTCGTTTCCATTGCTTATCAGGAACATTCGGCCAGCAAGTCCATTTTAGCTTATCCTGAGAGATACTGACGTGTGTAATGGCAGTTTAAGAACAGGAAATCACTTTTTTTTTCTTTTTGAACGGTACCTATTTTAGCACATTTTAAATACAGGGGCTAAAGCACACATTTGCCAACACTGTATTTTCTAAACTTGAGAGATATTAGCCCCTGCAATTAGAGTGCACACCGACAAAGTGAGTCGGGAGTCATCCTGCGGGAGTCATCCTGCGGGAGTCATCCGAGGAAGGCATCAGCAAAACCTGCCTGGCCCGCCGCTGGTATTTATAACTCTTCTTTCTCTCGTTTGCCATTATGTGTTGGTTCTTCCATTCCCGCACCAGCATGTGCTCACAGAACACGCAGAACACACAGACACCGCCGCAACCACCCCGATCGCCTGGTGCTGCCCTGGTCGCGGCTGGAGGACTCTGGAACCGCCAGTCGGCCGCTCAAGAACGCCGAGACCATCTCTGCCTACGCAGAGGTGTGTACCTGTACCTACGTGCGATGATCTAAATGTATGTATTCCTATGTAGCTTAACTGTGCTTCAGACGTGCATTATAAAACCTGCAACTCCCACAGGAGATAATGTAACCTACAGATAAATCTAATTTCATAACTGCTGTGTCTCCCTCGACGTGGGACAGTGAGATGTCCTATGGCAGCAATGCAATGAAATCCAAAGGTCACCAATATGGGCCTGCAGCTCCGGCTCCGTCCATAAACATCCCAGGTCCTGCTCCATTCAACGGGACTCTTTCCCGTCACCTCTTGATGAATACCAACCCTAACCTGAAGCGACTGGACCGGCTAACATCCCACTAGGAAGGGACTTGTGGCACTACAATCTCTCACCGTCACAAAGTTTTCCTCACGCCCCGGTCCCAGCCCTGGGGCGCACAGAGGCGGCCATTCTTTACTGCAGCCACTCTCAGCTTTGCCTCGCAATATTTATACACTTTAGAGGGTTCTAGCCCTCTTGTTTTCCCTTCCTTCTGTATGGCACGGTAGCTGGGTTTTATATGAACACTTTTTTGTCATTCTGATTGAAATCATTCTGACGGAAGTCAAGATTTCGGGTCAACTGTTTCCATGGGATGTGATCTAATACGGTCTGGTGTTTCCATGGGATGTGATCTAATACGGCCTGGTGTTTCCATGGGATGTGATCTA
>JAOEHI010051304.1:0-18928 GCA_025447815.1 Percopsis transmontana | reverse complement strand
ATTTTCCTTTGGCCCAAATTTTTTTTTATAATTTTTTTATCAAACCCACCCCCCCCCCCCCCCCCCCCCCAAAAAAAAATATCTGAATATGACATTCAGTTTCTAAAGTTATTTCTGCACTGTTTTTTTTTCTAGCCTGTGGCAGGGTTATGGGGTGAGTTATTGGTAAGCTGTCCTCTGTGCTGGTAGAGGCCAGATGATGTAATGCCTTATTACATCACAGCGAGCCATGTTCACCACGCATTTCTCACACACTCACTACTCACCCGCCCTCCTTCTATGCGTCTGAAATAGACACACACATGCACACACACACTGAGGCCTGTGTTTGTTTTGTATCCTTGACTGCCATTGCACTAGGCAGACCAGAGCTGTGAGCCTGTTGATGCTGTTGAAATGAGGCAACCCCTGGTACCAGGAGGAGCAAAGGCGAAACAGGGGGAGAGAGATTGAGAACAACAACATTTATTTATAAGGATAGAGCATTGCTGTGGAGTTTCACAAAATCACACATATGACCGAATTTTGAATTCCCATGAGGGAAACATTAACCATAAACCCCATTCATTTTCAGATGTGGGTTAACACATTTAACCCAGCTCTCTATTCAGGACGCAGACAGTGAATCAGTTCCTTCCTACTCGTAGTGAACACGCTACAGTCACTGGTGTGGCTTGGTCTTTTGGTCAGAATGACCACTGCGTGTCCCAATGGGGAGTTTCCACTGTTATTACCTAATTGTCTTTTAAATTGTTTTGCCACTACTTGGGCACCTAACTAGGTCAGGGTTTTCTTCTCAGCGCTTTCAACTTTTGTCATTTTCATGTAATTCTACTCACTGTACAGTCTCTTCTCTAGGGCAGGAGGGCTAATTTCACCTTTTACAGGTGCTAATTTCACCTTTTTACAGGCTATTCCCATTCAGACTGTAAATATCTAGTTTTTTTTCTGTCCACTCTTGAGAAATATTCTTGCCAGAACACTTTTTTATTTATTTTTTTATTTTTTTAATATAAAGGTCTTGTGGGTGGTCTGATCATTTTATCTCCGACAATGAGATAGACATCTGTGCTGTGTAGGAGAAGTAGTGTGCCTAAAATTCACTTGTTCCCCATAAATTCACATTTTATGTGTTACTTGCATTTATCTAAGTGTTTAACTGAGTACTAACTGCTGACCATTTTTTTTTGTTTAGTCTGCTAGTGTGGGGTATAGTGACCCCATTTTGACTGACCCACCTTCGGTGAACACCTGTTCATGGGGGCCGAACAGCGGGAAGGAGATCAAATGTCTTTCCATATCCCATCTGCTTTCTCACATACACACACATAGACTCCTACTGGTTGAAAGATGGGAGCGGAGGTCAATGACACATTTATACTCTCATTTATAACTGCCAGGGAGCTATAATTCTGTCCGTTATAGGGCCTCTTGATATGCTAATAAGTGGCATGCCTATCTGCAAGTGGAACGTTAGAAAGCAGAGCTAAACTCTTGTTGGACTGCGAAGTTGTCAGTGTTCAGGTTAAGGCAAAAGAGTTCCAAAAAAGGAACTATGTTCTGAGAGGCTTTCTGTTGATTTTAAGTCAAATACTTGTCTGCCATTACCTTTGAATTGCTTGATGATGACCTTGGTGCTTACATCCATTAAACCCTTGCTGTTTCATAGCCTTTGTGTGCATCATACAGAATGTAGAACTCCGATTGACAGCAAGGCAAATGAGGAAACAGTTGAGTGTAACTTGCTGTCGCTTTTTCAATCCACCCAACTTGGACACAGCATTTTGATGGATATACTGTACGTCAGAATGACATGGGGAAACTGCAGACTGACTGCATACCAATTTTAATGATTTATCTGTGTGCATTTTTGTTATGCAGATGACGAGGAGGCTCTGAACTCCATCATGAAGGATCTGGCTGCATTGCTCAACAAACCGGTATACAATACATTTTTATCCTAGCAATTCTTACTTTATGATTCATCCATTTCAATTACAATTACAGTTAGGTCATGTAGCAGACGCTTTTATCCAAAGCGACTTACAATTACATGGTGCTATTACATGGAGAAGGTAGGGGTTAGGCATCTTGCTCAAGGATGCTTACAGGTAGGCCAACTCTGGGGCTCGACCCTACTACCTTCCGGCTGGAAGCCCAACACCCAGACCACCAGACTATCCTGCATTTCGATATGGTGAATCGTACAGTGTTGCATCATCCATTCAAAATGATTTATCAACTATGTTTGCATGCACTCATATTCTGCTGTAATTCGGAGAGATAGGAGTGCTTGTCACTCAGATGTGGGAGGGGCATCTGCTCCCTCAAACCTTGTGTTTTTTAAACCACAATTCCTGACCCACACTGTTTTAGCATTCATTTTAATTCAAATGATTGACATATTACAAATAAGAGTACACATGTATATGTAGCCCATGAGAAATGTGATCAGTTAAAGGTACACTTTATTTGAGTCTGCAATTGCCCCTGTGATTAAAACCAACCCTTCTTCCACGTACACTTTAGTTTCAAAGAGTGAGCGTAGGAGGAAATCTGTGCTTCTGGGGGCACTATAACACAATTGTTGAGTTGACCTTTAAGCTTTATTTCTTATTTGGGATACTTTTCTATTGCTGTTCTCAACATTGGCTTTCATTTGTGTTGGTGTCTGTTTTGATCCTTTACAGTACGGTAATGGTTAGAATGCTTTTATACATAGCACTGATAGCTGTATGCATTTAGGGCTTTGTCAAACATATGCATGTGCAGGGCCTGATGCGAGGGTGTGCCTCATGCCACCAAGCAAGGGTGTGGAAGGTAAAAATGGATGGTTTCTGTTTGTTACCTAAGCTTTATGCTGAAGTCTGTAAATGATTTAACACATGTTGTTCTGTAACTCGCAATACTTAACGTTTTCTAGGCCTGGTATACTTTTATTGAGAGGAAAAGTTTTTTGTGTCATTTTTCTATGCTTAATTCAGTGATACATTTGAATCGGCATACCTGCACTCGACCTAAACAAAGGAAAGTCTGTATGTGAAGCATGTAAAACAAATGTGACATTGTTGAACAATTGTAGGCAAGGGTGCCTTGGGAGGGTGTACAGTGTATTCGCACAAGTCAACTTTTGCGGTGACCAACACCACGCTCGCATAGCAGCCAGACTGATATTGGTTCACCTGAAAGAGCTGTCAAACTTTTGTTTCCTGTGGTAAACTTTTGTTTCCTGTGGCCCTCAGGGTAAACCCCAGTGTGTATGATGGAAGCTTATCTCAATGATCTCATGCAGACTTGCAGGCATTCCTACATACTGCGGCAATGTCTTGTGTGTTTAATGTTTAAAAAAGAAAGCGTTTTGAAACTTGGAGAGCACACACCCCTTGCTTGCACAATAATCCGCACACTGTGCTTTTGATCACGCTTTCAAAACATACTGTAACTGTAAGCAAATGGGATTCTGGGGATGTTATACCGCTGTCTCACATTTGTGATTTTTGAGATGATATTTCAAAGCTACTCTACTTGAATGCGGTGTAGTTCTCCAGAATCCAAAATTTCTCTCGATTTTAATCTCTCCAGCTCATGAGTAATAATGCCCCATTCTATGCCAACCACAGGCCGGAGACAGGCAGGCATAAAACAAGTAGTACTTTCCACAGCTATAACTTCTCTCACGTTGTTATATTTTCCCTTCAACAGGATTTAAGAGTCAAGCTGGAGCATGAGAGAGAGAAACGGTATGTGGGAATGTTCTTCATATTTTTCAACCACTGTTTCCATGCCTCTATCTGCTCTGCTCAGATCTCCTGGTGTTGCGTTTCAATGAGATAAGGGGAAAATTCCTGTTTTGACATTTAGCTGACATTTTGTGTTTTGGACTCGCATGGTAATTTAGAGAGGAGAGGTTTGTGGGAATGAAAGAATAAGGCAATAGCCATGTGTTTCAGGCCAGGATTGAGTCAACTAGAAACGCCCCATCTTTCACTCTCTCTCTTTCTTTGTCTCTCTCATTTAATAATCTGACGTAACTGTAACTGTTTCTTTCTCGCATGCCAGACATACTCAAGAAGCAGAGCATCTTAGGAGACGCTTTTTCCCCCCCTACCAAGGTGCCTTGCAATTCCTTAACTGTGTCGGAGCACTTAGGGACCTTGGTATAAATAACACCACTCTTGACTATCAGAGACTTTATTTTGCATTGCGTTTCACCATGGCTGTACAGGATTACGACGCAGTGCCAACATTGTCCAAATTTCCTTTTATGGGTGACAGAGTATTCAGGTCCTTTTTGGCCCATGGCCCCCGAAAAGATTTGGTTCATAGCTTGCGACCTCCCCACAACAATTATCGCCGGTAACAGAAAAATGTCCAGAACAACCCACAAAAAAACCCTGTTAAAATAATAATATAAATGAACATGCAATATTTGTGTATATTTTCTTGTTTCTATGATTATAGCCCCTTTCATACATATTTTAGAGTATCAAACGTACTGTATATGCAAACCATAGTATACGTATAAAGTATGTATGTTAAAAAAATATATAAAACAACAACCACACATATATAAAGTGTACGATTTTTATATTATTACATTAATATATGAGGAACACCATTGGTAAAATGTAGCTTATCAAAGACTGAAAATAATAACAGAAATGATTTGAACCAATTATTTGAGAACCACTGCAACAATACACATGAAAAACTGCCAACAGTTCCCTGATTTAAAAAAAATAAATAAACAATATAACACTCACACTCAACACCTGGGATGTGGGATTAGCCTGGCTCCGCCTGACTATTGCTCTCAGATCAGTTTTTGCTGAGATTATAGTCTGGAAACCCTGTTCGCATGAAGGTTTGCTCAGCCACTGAAGGGCGGACTAATCAGCAAGGGTGGCTAAGTGCACTGAAGTCAAGCGTTGGTTTCGAAATGTAGTTCCAACAATGACGACAGTGGTAGAGCTAGATCAAGCGATACGAACTTATGGTTGTCAATGCCGATTGGTTAAAGGCTGCTCCAATACTTTCCAAATTAACCCGAGGTCTACGGCCATTAGGATTACAACTGGAAACAATCCTCAATGGAGCGTGGCCTGACCCTATTCATAAAGGTTTGGTTCTACTTATACCAGGCTAATAGGGGATACCCTATAATGAAGCTTACAACAATTTGATAGAGCGTCATTCATCAGAATTGAGGAGAGACATTGGTTCTTTTCACATATTGATCAGAAAGCCGGGGCTCACCAGAGCAAAAGCGACAGGAGAACACAGCACAATACGATGTCACACTGTCTCTCCTCTTTTTCGCAGCCCTAATTGGCTGCCTCTGCACAAGAGACAGGTTTTAACGTCTCTGCATCGCTTTTGTATTTGGCCTCTCTTTCTCTCAACACCTTTTATTTATCTCGCTTTCTCTCTCCCCCCTTCCTGCAAGCTGACTTCACAGCACTGCCCTACTCTCTCAGAACAGCGACTTCAGTCTGCAAGGCGCCATTCATTAAGTCAAAGGAAATCTTTTTTTTTTTTTTTTAGATATTTTGTTTTGTTTGCGATCATATTCGGTCTTTTCTTTTTTTCTTTGCTGCATAGTGTAACTTGGAAAACTGGCGGCCACTTTGGTCACAAGATGCAACTAGACTGTGTTTGTGAAAATCACAGCTCAAGCCGGGCATACACTGTTTGTTTTTGGAACATTTTAAGGATGATTTGGCTCTCGCTGACAAAGACTTTTCAGAGTCGGGCTGACAACGCGGCTGAACCGGCTGTCGTTTATTGGAAGCTCCGACAAATTTCTGACATGTCAGAAAGTTATGTTGTGCGTTGTGTAGTATCAGCATTGTTGCGAGCCAATTTCAAGGATATCCTGTCGGAACCACATTTTGACACCTGATGAGCACAATAGAAAGCCTGAAAATCAACAAGAATAGTTTAGACCTAGCCTATGGAAGCAACACTGGTTGAACTGTACTGATTGTAGGGCGCTTTGGATAAAAGCGTCTACTAAATGCTGTAAATGTAAATGTAAAATGAACTGTGGCAGCAGGTTGGGCAAGATTATTTTTGTCGCACTGTATGCCCTGCTGTAGCTCACATAGCTATCTCCATGCAATGCCAAGTCAAAGATATGCCGGCATACATTCAAGCCACTGTACTATCCAGTGCCACAACACTCTGTACTGGATATGGATCTGTACTGAACACTAATAGCAATTAGAAGGTAATATTTTACCATTAAAAAGTTATACTACGCAGCTTATATAATTTTCTGAAACTATGTTATTAGGAACCATTGTGATGAATTGCAGTTTATTTTGAAGTAATCTCCTGTGACACTTAAGGTGCTAGAAGTCCGTTAGTGAGTGTAACAGCCTTGTCTCTTGGCAGCCCTCACTACAGTGGAATCTAATTGGACAGGCTCTCTTTTCATTGGCAGGCGTTGAAGGTTTAGTCCAGGAAATAGGAGCTGGGTCCTTTTCTTCCCCTGGCTCTGCCAGACCTTTATCTGTGTGTATGCAATTGTGTGTGTGTGTGTGCATGCGTATGCGTGCATGTGTGTCTCTCTGTATGAAAAAAGACTACTGAAGATATGTGTGATAGACATATTTGCAATGTGAATGTTTCTTTCCCAAGAACCTCCCCTCCCCTCTCTATGGTCTATCTCTATGGTCAAGGGGTCCGGGGTGGGGGGCTTGGCCTCCCATGACTAAGATGAGCCCCTTTATTGGTGTACTTCGAAGCAAATCTTCAAAAGAATGTAAGGCAGGCAGACTGGGTGGGGTGGTCAGCGGGGAGGGGGGAAAACCAAAAAAGTAGAAGCATTATCATTTCTCTCTTTCAGACCTCCTCCATCTTGGCCCATCTCTGTTTTTTGGTTTGTTTTCTTTCTGTTTCATTTTTCATCATCTTTTTTTTTTTTAAGGAGTAGGGAAATATATACTTCCTGCAGCCTTCCTTGATGTTCCAGAAACCACCACTACCCTCGTTTCCTCTAAGGAAGTTTCCCATCTGCCTTTGTGTTGGCTTCAAACAAGAGGCCCCAGTAGTTTTGAAACCCACACACACACATACACATACACACACACACACACGCACGCACACACACACACACACACACAAACACACTTTTAGACACTTACTGATAACAGCGGGCATGGGCACGAAGGGGCGAGTACACACTCATACCATTAGATCAAGGAGAACACTTTGGATTTCTTTGCGTTGATTAAGCCCCCCCCCAAACAAACACACTAAGAAATAAGTTTGAAGCGTTGGCTGCTTAGGTTTCCAAAATCTCCTATCTCGACCGAGAGGTACACCTAAGTTGTTGCAGCTAGTCGAGTAGCTAGGCTGACCTAACCTGACCTCTGACCTAGCGACTGTTCTTCCCTTCCCAGAATAATCCCATTCCAGAGGCCACTAAAGATCAAGGAGGTCCTTCAGAAGGTGACGGAGGCCTTTGGTCAGCCGATGGACATGTACTACACAGACAAAGAGGTACAGCAACTTGCAGACACACAATGCGCTGATATTACTGACCTGCTCAGGTACACGTTGGGTAGAGTTATGCTGCAAATCTGCTATGGTCAAACTTAAAGCTGCTGTAGGTAGGATTTGAGAGTTGCAATAGGAGCTAGCTAAAAAAAGAACGAAAGTAAGATTTTGAAAATCAACAACCCAAAAACCCTCCTCCTCTGCAGCCCGTTGGTCTGCCATTGCGAAGTGCCATTAATAAACCTGCATTCATGTGATTAACAAGCAATGTAGATTTGCCGGACCAATCAGGGAAAAGATGCCCTGATTAGTCAGAATTCTTTTTTTTACTTAAATAGAGGCATCATTGATAGCTGACGGATGTCTATGGCATTTCTAAAGAATTATACTAAATGTATAGCTCTTAAATCCTACCTACAACACATTTAATACACATACATATATAGGACAAAAGTAAGCACCATGGGCTAATGGAGGCTATTATTTATATATCAAATCTGCCTTGATAGTGAATTATTATAATTATTTTGACTATGATTGTTGAGGCTTTTAGATGACAGAGGGACTGATTCCCCGTAACTGACTATGATTTGCAGGACATTGACCACGGTTGCTTGCATCCCTAGTAAAGATATTTTCTTTCGTATGGGTGAAACCTAAAAAACACTAAATAATCAAACTGCATTTCTAAACTGTTTCTTGACGCTGACATTAGTTTTGGGATGTGTGATAGTTGCTGCTGCCCCTGAAGTCGCAGGAGGACTTGGAACAGGCTGTACTGACGGTGGCCTGTATCCCAGGAGTGAACAGCCTGCTTAGAATCCTGCTCAGAACCCCAAAGAACAACCATGTGGGTCCCCAAAAACCGTGTATTGTGACTTTATAGCCGATTAGGATGAACAGTGCAATTTTTGACAAGCACAAACGAAAATGCTAATAATGACATATTTTTTTGAATAATGTCTTTACATATTGCTTTATTATAAAAATCTCTTTATCAGTAGATTGATTCATTATATAATGCATTTATTCCATATTTAAGATCTCTACATTCTAGAATGGCCGTTATAGCCGTTAGCGCTGTAGAGTAGAGTAGATTAAAAGATACCTGTAATTGTGAGGTGTTGTCCCCTTGGTCTGATGTACAGGCATTCAGTGTGATAAGGTGATTGTAACTATTGCACGTTAGCGATACAACACCACTATAAAACTCTGATTGCCCTACCACATGCATTTCAAAGACCAGCCAACAGGCCTGAAAAACAACAGCAGCCAGCTAAATAATAATAAAAATAACATACTATATTATTATATACTATATTGAATATAGCCCATAGAAACGTGCAGTAAAAGTCGGCAAAGCAAACAACAGACTTCCTCATTTAGCAACATTATCATAAGAACAGTTAGGCATGTAACAGTGCATTATGGAATAACTTTCCAAAATGGAATAACTTTTCACTTTATTATGTAATAACACCCACATTTTGTAACAATTTGTTGCATTTTGTAATTTTGTAACTTATTACATATTTGTGGTGGTTATTACAAACACCTTTTTTGTGATGAAAATGTAATAGTAATGTGCATTATTTAATAACTATCTAAAATAAATGTCTCCATCCCTACATATGTTATTTGGAAGATTAAGCTTAACTGAACTTCCCCAATATTAATTTACTTTCTATAGTAATTTTTGCATTGTATGCAAATAAACTAATTCAACAGAACGAATAGATCAACAATGGAGTCATGTCTCTAGGCCATTTAGTTCCTAAGCTATTGACTAATATGTGTTGTTAATATGAATTTATAAATATTATAAAATCATAAAATGAAAAATAAAAAAACTAAAAGGTGTGCATTGAGAAGTGACCCAATACAAATAGATCAACGTTGGTATATAGCCAAATACAGACAAATGTGTTATTAATATGATAAAATAATTTTAAATTTACATTTACAGCATTTAGCAGACACTTTTATTCAAAGCAACTTACAATCAGTACATTTGTCAACAGTTGAACCTGTTAAACACCAAGCAACCTTTCTCTTAGGATAATGACAGCATCATGGTTACTTAGCTTGTGCATTTTTCAGTATACATTACTCAATATATTCCTATTAAAATATCATTCAATCCCCAAAATTGCTAGCATCCTAAATACTGACAAAGTGCTTAATATTCTAAGAGCTGATCTAACAAAGCAGAAAGGAGAAGAGAAGGTGGATTTTTTTTAATGAGGAAAGGGGGATAGACAGAAAATGATGTGTAGTTAAAGAGAACTTCTGTTAATGGGAGTGCTATGAGGTAGAGACGTCGGTGGCTGAAGTACCAAGGTGGATTCTGAAGAGGTGGGTCTCTTGCGGAAGATCGATAGTAACTTATCCTTCTGATGTTGTAGAGGGAGAATCTGTAGGCTTTAGCAGTGAGCAGGGCTTCTGTCACCATGAGAAGGGCTTCTGTCACCATGAGAAGAGCGGTTTCAGTAGAGTGAGCAGCCTTGAACCCAGACTGGTGGGGGTCTAGGAGGTTGTGTTGTGAGAGGTAGGAGGACAGTAGGAGGAAAGCAGTTGATCAGAGAGGTGAGGAAGGGTCATTTGAGATGGCTTGGAGAAGAGATGTGGGGATTAGGGTCAAGTAGGCAGGTAGTGGCCCGGTTGGATACAATTAGAGTTTGGACATCTTCTGTGGAGAGGGCGGAGAAAGGGTTTAGATTACTAACAGGCAGTGTGGTACAGGGAATAGAGGGAGGGGCAATGGACTGGCTAATGTCAATCACTCAAAAATACAGAGAACAGTTTCCTGGGGTTGGTAGCGCTGTAGTGGATTTTGCGTCGATAGAAGGTGGCTTTGGCTGCAGAAACAGAGGAGGTGAATTGGGAGAGGAGGCAGTGGTAAATTGTGAGATCTACATGCCAGTCAGATTATTTCCACTTCCTCTCAGCTGTTCTGAGCGCTGTTCTACAAGCTTGTGGAGGTTCCGACAGCCATGGAGCAGGGGGAGTAGATCGTGCTGGTCTAGTAGTAAGCGGACAAAGGGTGTCAACAGAAGATGTTACAGAGGATATGAGGGTGGAGGCTGCCTTGTCTGGGGATAGGAGAGAGAACTGTTTAGTCGATTGTAGCAGGGAGAGTACAGCAGAAGAGAAAGATGAGGGGGAGAGAGATTTTAGGTTACGACGAGAGGCGATGGAAGAGGAGGGTGGAAGTAGCGGGGACAGAGAGGATTTATGGGGAGAGAAAGGAGACAAAGTGATGATCGGACACCGGGAGGGGGGTAACTGAGGCTGAGCAGGATCTGGTGAAGACGAGATCCAGAAGGTTTCCTGCCCTGTGTGTTGGAGTACCACCCCAGGCCCCCCAAGCTGGCCCGGGGGGCGGTAGATGACGACAATTGTAAGTTTAACAGGATGGGTGACAGAGACAATTCAAAAGAGAATATGGCCAGGTGAGAGAGAGTGAGAACACTATAGGTCCACTTAGGAAAGATAAGCAGTCCCTTACCACCTCACAGTGTGGGAGAAGGAGTATGATGACGAAAGGGCCGCTGGGGTCGCCGTGGTGGTCGGTGTGATCCTGGTTTCCATCAAGGTGAGGAAGTACAGAGCCTCAAATGAGGCGTAGGCAGATTATCCAATATCTCCACCTTATTAATCACAACTTCACCTCGCTTCTTCTCCTCTCCTTCTAATCAGTCCCAGGTATAATACACTCCTTTTATTACAATACCTTTCAGAATCTTGATTGCAGGCTCTTTCTGTGTGGTCATCTCTGCTGTAGATGAACTAATGGCCGATGACGGACAATACTGACATTTCCTGTTCCAATAGCCTAGGGTATATTTTAATTGAATCTGTTTAATTTGCATACCATTTGACTATTTTGAAAGCAGTTTAATGTTGGTGAAGTTATTTAATCCTAATCGTCCAAATAATATAATGTAGAGATGGAGACATTCATTTTAGATGATTATTACACAATGCACATTATTATTACATTTTCATCACATGTAATGTGCAGCTGCCACATTTTGTAATAACCACCGCAATATGTAATAAGTTATTACAAAACGCATGGAAATGTATTGCATTTTGCGTCCAAGCTGTTTATAACAACATGAGATACATTGTTCGAAAATGTGGGTGTTATTACATAATGAAGTAAAAAGTGAATACATTTTGGAGAGATTACATAATGCGTTGCTAACTTGCTACAAATCATATAGTAACAACAATATGCAACCGCAAGACCAAACCAACCTGCTACAATGAACAATCAAAAAGCCAAATTAGACAATAAGATGAAATAGTAGCCTATTCCTACCTATTTGAAGTCCGTTCTGCATCTCCCCTTTGCATGAAAATCTTGCAGAACAGCCTCCGCATCAATTGTTAGTTCGCTTTCCATTTTCAAAATCCAAAATCAATTATTTTCTTTTGCAAATTTTTTTAGGCTACTTATTTGCTTGCTAACATGCAAGATAAGCTAACTCCTGCTAAATCCAACATTGCCAACATCACAATTAAGAGCCAGAAATGTTGATCATGCAATGACCTATAGCTAGTGACAAAATCATCAGCCGAATTAAATGTATTTGCGTCATAATGTTTTGAGTGGACACAATGGACTCAGCCAAAAAATGCCTCATTCTCAAGCACATGTCAATAAAAATAACTAAGAATCCAAAGACATGATTTTCAAGATAGAATGTTAAATGAACAAAATCATAAAAGAAATGTACGCATGGTGTGTACAGCATTACGGCTGCCGGTGCCACTGTCAGAAGTTACTGCCATTTAAACTTGATTTGATTCAGAAATGCATATTTTAAATGCTAATGTTAGGCTAATTTGCTACAAAGACAATCTTCTGAGTGTCATTGTAGTTTTGTCATTAAACAAATCTTTCTAACCACAGACATGATTTTATAGGTCAAACCACTACCCTTTAAAGCTTTAAATGCTGACTGAGTTATAGGACCACAAACTGATAAACTCTATCAGCATAGTAAGTAATCTGCCATTCTTTTTCTAAACTAAAAGTGCTGAGCTTGCTATATCAGTGCTTTTGTTTGCTAAAACCGGTGACTTGGAGACAGCCGACATCCTTCACTGATTGGCACAGTGATGTAATTTTAAACTGATGTAATCTTTTCCCTATTTCATTTCCTGTTCCCTGGCCCTGTTCTCTGGCATCACTGACTCTGCCTTCCCGCATTTCCTGTCCGCACAGTACCTACAGGTGAACACCAGGGACAAACAGAGCGAGATGAGGTCGTCTCGGTCACTGGGTGATCTGAAGAACTCTCTCCTAAAGGGGTCAGAGAGAGTCCGTAAACACTCCACAGGTGAGTGCACCCACTCGCGTGTGTTATGCCCCCATGATTTCATGATGTAATTATATGTTACTTTTGACTGTCCACTTTTAGTTTTCCCAAACCATGTCTTGTCAGTACTCAAATTATAAAAAGAAAATCACAAGCAGCCTAGTCAAATAAATATAATCTAAAGACAGTATATAGCACACATTAATAATTACAGTACAACTTTTTAACCTGTAAAGTGACCCACTCACTAGGGCTGTCATAATTGGCCAAAAATCACGAATGTCGAATATTCCTTGTAAACACACAAATTTAAGTGGCTGCTTTTTAAGTGGAGTTTGAGACCCCTTTGATTAAGTGGAGTTTGAGAACCCTTAACAATGACATGTTATGCTTTGGTCTGCGATTTCTCCACACATCAATCATAATGCCATTTTTACTTTGGGGGGGGCAGAAAACGGTGAAGATACAGTCAGAACCAAAAGCTACTTTTAAGCACATTTTGTCCATTTGGAAAAAAGGCCTTGAGGGTGGTTTTTAATTTATATAAAAATAGCGATGACACTGGTAAGAATGTTAATATCTTAATCAGGGGAATGTTTGAAATGCATTTTATTCTTAATATTGTTCAGTTAAATGAGATAAGTGCATATGTGGGCTAAATTCAGTCAGAATTAAGTAATTTACTTGGCATTTGAACACACAAACTTGCTCATGTCCACATTGTGTTTGCTTGTTACTTAGCAGCTGAAAACACCTTTGAAATGATGGTTCTGCTACAGTTGTAAATCATTCCAATTGAACGCAGATACACAAGTTTTACAGGACAGTGTAGATATGCGTGACGCATACATGTCTTAAAAATCCCATTCCTTGCAGAGGTTGAGAGCAAAGCCGACTTCTATAAAAGTGTTGAGATAGAAACGCGCATATAAAAAATGGCAGAGATAAAAACGAGGAAGAATGCAAAATGGGGGACGACAGGAGACAAGTTACAGCGGACGGTTGAGTGGAGTTTTGACAAGTCAGGACCTCTGTGTCTTCTACTCCTGAAGGAATGGTATTTGTCTAGAAAGAGGAAAGGGAGAAAGGTATTAAACTGTTCCTGGTATTAATGGGACAGCCTCCTCTGACACTGTGACCAATTTCCAGCGCACCCATACATCTGCACCCATATTGCTGTCTATTTTGCTGGCGGCCTTCCGGCGTCACGTCAAGACAGACACAATGGGTCTTGTCGCTGTGTCAAGTGAGCGTTTTCCCAGTAATTGAGGTTAGATGTGGCAGTGGTATGGTTTAGTAAAGCGTTGGATCTCATGTATATATTTTTTTTACCTCGTTCGGCTTTGTCCTATAATTTGTCTCTCTTCCATGTGCCACCCTTTTTCCTCTCACCCTCCCTAACCTGTCCATCCCCGCTCCATCAAACCCTTGCCTTTCCAGGTTCCCTCCACACGGGCCGTACGTCGCCGCCCCCAGGAAGCGTTCCCGAGGAACAGCAGCAAATTGCCCGCCAGGGATCATACACTAGCATTCACAGCGAAGGGGAGTTCATCCCTGAGATGCATGACCAGAACGTAAGTCTCCGCCCTGCAACAGTGGAGGGAAACAGCTTTGTTCTAATAGGACGGTCACAATTAGTGTAAAATATAGTTTAGACAGGCTTACATAAAGGTGAATGTATAATCCACAGGATGAGCGCTGATCCCACTGGTTAATTGGCAAAACCCTGTTCCCACTGTATCGGTGTCACACATCCTGCTAAAACCTTAACCCACCTGATGGGATGCTTCGTGACACTCCATTCCTCTGTGTCGTTATCTCTGCTCAGATGCTGGAGCCTTTCGGGAGTGCGGACAACTCGCTTTCGAGTAGCTGTCAATCAATAGATCAAGCCCTGGACAGGTGAGTCATCTGTCCTGTGTGATTTATAGCAGTGTGAGTGTGTATTCGCTTATGGCTTTACGTGTTTGCATTAGGCAGAATGTTTATTTAAAGACACATACTGGACATGTCTTAAATGCACACACACACACTTGAGAAATATAAGGGGAGTTCCTAAACTAGATGTGGAAGGCTGGTGTAGCGCCCTGACCTGACTCGCTGCCCGACGCCACAGAGGAAACGGAATCGGCTTGCTTTCGCTGTTACCATGGCAACGGGAGCCCTTATCTGGACCCCCGGATTCCTCCGTTATCATACTCCACAGACAAATGGAGAGACTGAGTGGGAGAGAGAGAGAGAGAGAGAGAGAGAGAGAGAGAGAGAGAGAGAACTCACAATGAGAAAGGGGGAAATGGTAGCTAGAAGACTAGTAGGAGTTCTGGTCTGAGAAAGAAAATGTGAATAGAAATAAGGGAGAGAGTCAGAAACGGAAACTGCTCTACCTGCACAAGGCTTATCTGGGTTTGAGAGCACCGAACAATGGCAGGAAACGTGTGCATGGAACTTTTCCCTGCAAAACGGGCATGTGTGCCCCTTATCCAGGGAACCCGCGCCCCGCGGTCAACAGAGACGTCACTCTCCATTGGGTCTCGGGGGGGGGGGGGCTATGTGTATGTCTATGCCCCCACCCACATACATACACACAAACACTACATTACTACATTACTACTTGGTCGTACACTGCACTACATTGCATTATGCTATGCTACATTATGTTATGCGTCATGATTCTATTCTATGTTACGCCATTTTACGTTACTACGCTGGATCTGCCCCGAGCAGTTGAACAGTGTTAGCCACATATAATGTCTTGTTGTTTTAACATCACTATCATTTAGTTTTACACTCGCGGAGCTTGTGTTGCCATACTGGGAGCCATGGTGGCATTTCATGATGCTAATAATAATATTTGCATATGCAGATCTTGTTATGCTATTTTACGTTGTTTTATGCTTTAGAAGATGACATTTGGAACATAACTAATCACTAACTGAAATGGTGATTTTTCATAATTTTTATTTGTCTCCTTCCAGCCCTCCCTTCTCACAGAACAACCGTGACAACAATTACCTGAACCACAACTATGATTACAAAGGTAACAAGATGATAAACCTGCAGTAGTAGTCTATGGGCAGCGTTTCCAGAATTTGAACAAAGTAAATAATAATTTGAAACGGCTTTGTTAATTCTAGTTCGAAATTCGAAATTTTCAAGGGAAATGTTGGTTTTGAATAACAACATTTTAAAGGAGTTTAGTGTAAAGGAGATAAAGACCGCAATTCCCATGAGCCCCATTGTCTCATTGCAAAGAGCTACATTGAGTCTGCAGTGACAAGTGTGTTTGTATTGAAGAAAATAGTTTAGAGTCGTAGCAATATTTCAGTTGGAACAAGATGTATACTATAGTAGAGAGAGAGAGAGAGAGAGAGAGAGCTCTGCATTAGTTATGTTTATGTTGCGAATAAACTCGTCAGACACAGTCTGCCTAAATAAACCCGTCGGTGTGAGCATGATCATTGCCATTGCTACAGTCAGGCCAGCTGACAGTCCTGCCTTGGCCCGGGACGAGATAATCTTAGATGGGCCCCCCCGCGCCCAGACCTCTCCTTTTCCCTTGCTCTTCCTCTCCTCTGCTCTTCCTCTCCTCTGCTATTTTTTTCCACAAATAGGCCTATTTTAAACTTCTTTTTTTAAATTATTCCATAATTTAATGAAGGCCCACTCCCCCCCCCCTACCCTGGGCCTGGGACAACCGTCCCGTTTGTCCCCCCCTATCGGCGGGCGTGGCTACAGTCATATTTTTCAGACAATCTGACCCATTGACAAACATTTGAAATCGTTACAATAAAATTGCCAGTTAAGCACAAAACCCCCCATTGGGGTGACAGAACAGAAACGGCAGCAGCAACAATATACAGCCACACGGTACAATACAGACTTTAAGGTGGTGCTGGGGTTGGTGGTGGGAAACAATGAAGGGGCATTCTAATGAAACTTAGGAGATTTGAAAACAATTTGGAAACAATGAAGCAACTCTTGAGATTACTAAAGAGAGCAGATCTACAGCAGTACAAGGGTATTGGATACCAAAGATGCGATATAGGTAATTTTAAAAAGAGATAATATTTTGGCTGTATTTCTTGTGGAGCACCTCTTTGGGGGTGTTGAAGGGAAGGGAAATGATGGCAAGATGGTGTCATAACTCACCCCACTAGATCTACAGTACTGTGTGTATATACTGTACGTATATATGTATATATGCATACAGTACAAGGACACACTTAAATGGGAAAGTGTGTCCAAACCTTTGACTGGTACTGTGTGTATATATATACGTGTGTGTGTGTGTGTATGTAATCCTCCATGCTCTGAAAATCTTTTTGCAGTTTGCTAATCCTACATAATTCCCATTTACTTCTAATCCTATATTGCCTCTTCTTGTGTTTGTGATTACAGTGTATCCCTTTGCTATCCCCCTCCTTCAGAACACAGCCGTATATTCCGTGTGTACTCTGAAAGATATCTCCTAATCTGGCCACTTTAATTCTCCTCCTGTAAAATCCATGTTAGAAACCACAGCGGCAGGGCTGCACGCATAATGCACACAGCCTGCGAGGATGGGATATGGGATTGCAGAACCCAAGTTATTTGCTGTCATGTTGCACCTGTGCATGCATGTGTACACACACACACACACACACACACACACACACACACACACTCTCCTTGTCCCCGTCGCTGGGTGGCTCTTCCTGCTGAAAGCGCCAGTATTTGTTTACTGTCCATATGAGTAGATTTTTCCTCTCCATCCTGCGCTGCCAAACACAAAAAAATAAGTCCTGTCACCATGGGATACGGCCACAAAAACAGTGCAATGGGAGGCAGTCATCTGACAGAACAGCTGCTTTCAATTGCAAGTGGCTCCAGGGCTCTTCATTTAGTGTGTGTGTGTGTGCATGTATGCGTGTTGTGTGTGTGTGTGTGAGAGAGCTGGCCCTAGCCTGCGTCAGCATTGCTCCCCAACTGTTTTTAGTTACTGCTCCACCGGGTTCATGGCTATGGCTAAGCTCACAAGCTACACTCAATTCTCTTATCTGCTTATCTCAGAGACGGCTTCATTCAGGGGCTTGAGAAGCTGCCCTCGAATGTTGCTGTTATGGAAGCATTTTACTGGATGTGTCTATGTGAGTGACAGGAATCTATCAGGGTAGATGAGATAAAACCTGTTTAATATAACCTGTGTTTATAATGTTTTTTTGTTCATAAACTACATTTAATCCTCCTGAAAGCTTAAAAGATTGCTTCAAAGATGTACAAAATCTGCTATATAAACTATGAACATGAACATTGAGTTTAGAGTGTCTTAATGATCTCAATCAACAGCTGTGCTCCACTGCTCTCTCTACAGGTCGACACGGGAAGGGCGGGACTTTCCCTAGGCAGTTCCAGTTGCCCAATCGTGGCAAGGACTACGGTGATGGTAAGAAAACTGTCAGACAGCACAATCACAGATTAAATATGTATTAAGCTTAGATTTTGTGTAATGACCCAGACACCCAAAACACAACACACAATTATGCAGACGTGTAGTTGATTGAAACCCATGCAGAACCAATCAGATAATATTCACTGGCTCCAGCCCTGCCTGCATTTATAAACACATTTTTCGAATGGACTTTTTTTGTGTAAATATGTGCTTTCCTTGGAAGAACTTGCTGTTCTAGCCAGCTGCTATTAGTTGCTTACTCAGAGGCTAACCTTGGTTTGCAGTGATTTACATTTCCCCTGCGCGCCACTCTGACTTGTATAAAACACAGCAAGCCACTTCCTGTCTGAGAGGAAGTGGAGTGGAATGGCAACCTGCTCTCCGCTGTAGCCTGCCTGTAGTCTAAACCAAGGCCTCTCTCACTCACTCACTCATATTACATGGTCTAATAATGCATTTTGTAAAACTGAAAAAAGTTTGAAACTTTGGGGTGTGAATATTTACAGTAATACCTGTGTCTTTTGTGTACTACATAATAGGTAAACGTGTTAAGTTAAGTGATTTAGCAGATGCTTTTATCCAAAGCGACGTACAATTACATTGTTCTATTACATGGAGCAGGTAGGGGTTACATGGTGCTATTACATGGAGCAGGTAGGGGTTAGGC
>JAOEHI010051303.1:0-18928 GCA_025447815.1 Percopsis transmontana | reverse complement strand
AGTCCTCTCTCTCTCTCTCTCTCTCTCTCTCTCCTACAGTCCTCTCTCTCTCTCTCTCTCTCTCTCTCTCCTAGAGTTCTCTCTCTCTCTCTCTCTCCTACAGTCCTCTCTCTCTCTCTCTCTCTCTCTCACTCTCACTCTCACTCTGTCAACTACATACAGCTGCAGGATCCACCCATGTCCTGTACATCTGGGAACAATCGTGCAAAAAACGCTCACACGCACACGCGCGCGCACATACACACACACACACACACACACACATGCACAGGGTCCTAGCCAGTTCCCAAACCCCTTCTTGTAGCAGGCCTGCCAGAGATGAGCTCAAAACAGACAGAAAGTCATTAAAACGTCTTTTCTCCTCCGTTTGTGTTTGCACTTTGGAAACACTCTTGCGTCTCCACAAACACGTACATGTTTTTCGTCTCATTAGCAAGTGATTTACTGTCTGCAGAGTCCCAGCCACTGTGCTGCACAATGGAAAGGCTGGCCTGCTCCGAGCCCTGCGAGTTTACACACAACAACAGTCTTGGTGTGAACAGGCGGCGGGTGGGGGGGTCTTTGGGAAGTGGGTCATTCGAGTTTCCTGGATGGGCTCCAGATCATGTGTACATCCACCTTTTCCACATCCACCCTTCCTCTCTCCAGACTGCCTGCAGAAGCATGCCAACATCAGCAGCCTCCTCCCATGGTCACGTGACACCGGCTGTGTGGTCTGTCAGTGACTCAGGTGTAATGTGAGCCCTCGGACCCTCTAGGGAGGCCCAGGGGCATGCCCCTCTCCCTGCCCCCCATAAGAACATTTTATTAAGGTTATATATGTATATATGTATATGTATAATATAACCTGGTGCACTTATAACCTGGTGCAAAATCGAATTTTGGGCCCTTGTAAACAATTATGTGCTCTAGTAAACAATTTCATCATGAACCCCTTGTATAGATATGAATGGTGATGAGCGATCGCCAGGGGGCGGCGGTAGTAGGAGGAGGTGGGGGAAGTTACATGGCAGCACGGACGTGAAGTATACTTTCCGCGTCCGAGGAACGCGCCGGTCAGCGCCGCTTGTAAACGCTGGGTCTTGGTGTTCTAAGCATATTAAATAATTTGTACCGATTTGTACGGGGGCTCAGCGGGATCATTTTTATTACATCTCAGTTCTGATAGGAAGTTAATTATAATTGCCTTAATATCGGCGTAGGAAAAAACAAACGTCGATCATCCCTTCAATCGTCAATATACTATCCAATCGCCAATCGGCACAAGCCTAATAGACCCTGTTGACCTGGAAGTGCTTTCTGTCCGGTCTAAATGAATTGTTGAAGTCCATGTCCACTCAGGTGTTTTGAGTTAGGCTAATGTGGCTACTTCGACTTAGTCAGGTGTGGGTGTGCGCACACACTGCTTGTTCAGTCTCTTTTAGTATATTTTTGCATTATACCTTCAACTAACTTCAAACTGACAGCTTCATTGTTTCATAGCTAAGTCTTCAGTGGGACTGATGGGCCCAGTATGCATGAGTTGGGCTGTTGGCTGTCGGGATTTTGCTTGTCCCACATTCCGATCTAAATCATATTTGTAGGCGACAGAGAACATGTGACGCTGCTCACGGCATGTTTTGGTGTTGTGTTTGGCATTCTACAGCAGACAGCACCGAGTCACCTGGCTTCTTGCTCAGGCTTTTATTCGTATAGGAAATGACTCTTTACAGAACAGTGACCCTAGAGCTGGTGGGGATTTGGGGGGGCTGTGGCTCAAGGGTATTTCAACGGGGTGGGCGCTTGCCAGCGCTAGGCTTGAACGTTCCTCTGTAGGTTTGTCTAACAACTAGGCCATAACTAGGCCATTCTGCCACCCTGAGACTGACAGCAACAGCAGCTTTCCACGAGCACGGCCAACAAACCTTCTGGGTCCTGATTCCAGCTAGTTCTCCCTCCCCAGTCAGGTCACGTGGACTGGAAAACCTCTTGGCCCCACTAATATGATAAGATCAGGCCCTGATGGAGCTCCGTTCTGTAAATTGCATTACAAACAGTGTGTGTGTGTGTGTGTGTGTGTGTGTGTGTGTGTGTGTGTGTGTGTGTGTGTGTGTGTGTGTGTGTGTGTGTGGTGCAGAAGGGCCTATATCCACCAAATGCGTTTTTTGCGCTGGCAGCGTCTATTTTCTAAGTCCTGTGAAGTTCAGCGTGGTCAGCGCTAAACTTCGTCCTCGGCGCAATAAACGCTCACCTTTTTTTTCTACTCCGCTCCCAACTTTTCTAAGAGCGCTGGGCTCGTCAATGTAACTTCTCTCTTGGGGGGCGGGACTAAATATATATCAACACTGTCAACAATGGCAGAGGATAAACTGATCCTGGCTGTCACTGACAACCCATACATTGAAGATTCAGCGATTTCATTCCATTGTTTTAGCTAACCTTTCTAAAGTTAACTAAAGTTGATGTTAATAACAAAGTAATGCAGAAGTGCTAAAAGTTGGATTTTGTAACCTAGCAACAATAAGCGCTTGAGAGAAGCGCTCTGGAAGCGCTCTGAAAATGAGGTTGTGTGTACGCATTTGGGTGACACCGGCCCAAACTACAGTATATGAATGCATACATATGTGTGTGTGTGAGAGTAAGAGAGAGCACAATGGAATTCCCTTGGGAGGGGATGAATATCAGCCAAGGAAATTCCAGTTAAAGTAACCTAACCCAAAATGGCAACGTATCCATTGGCCTACTTTTCCTGCCTCTTTGCAGAGTATTTTGCAGCAATCAAAATGTAGAACGACGGCCCAAATCACTGGTAAATAACAAGCTAGCATTACATACATTGTGAATGCAATATATTGAGAGAATACACAAGAACATACACAGTAAAAATCCACACCAAATCACACACATGCATCCACCAACCTAGATAGCTACCCATGCAGACTCACAAAAACAAACACAATACATTATACCTGCATCAGTGCAGAGGCATACATTTACCAAAACCAACCAAAACCTTGACTTGTTTGACATCAAACAAAGAGTCAGCTATTTGCATGCCAGTCATATTTGATGAAAAAACATATATTTCAACTAGGCTTGGCCAGTCTTGTTGCCTGTGTAATGTTTCTTCACCAGAAACCAGTGTCCTTGAAGCAGAAAGCCTCTATGCTTAAAAAAAATCTCCAGGGGCTTTTTCAAATTCCTTATATTTCCGAGATACTGACAGGGGCATGACCATATTCGTGCTCGACATAAGGTAAGTTCTGATAAAAAAAATAATATATATTTTCTTTTTTAAATGACCTCAATTGTTTCTGTACAAAACCACTAGGAAAGCTTCCACAGGATACAGTGGAACCACACAATATAGTCACAACAAAGAACCACAGTGTTAGTGGATAAGTAAGCCCTTGGTTACTTGGTTGAAACTCTAAAGACCCAAATGACAGCACTTTAAACCTCTCATAAAGTCTCATAAAGAGGGATTTCAGTAATTAGGAGGACTGCTGCCAATCTAAATATTAGCTTTACAAGGTCACTGTTCTGACCTCCATAGGTCATCATCACCACAGCAGACCCCCAGCCTGCCCGCATCCCACCTCCGGCGGTTGAAAATATGCTAAATACACTAAGTAGACACATGCCTACACGCAATGACATCAACACATGGACACACGCATATTTCACTCACAAAGCATTGCTCTGTTTGCATGTGTTTGTATACTTTTGAGACATTGCTAGCGTGTGCCAGAGTTCAACCACATGGGGTGGGGAGGGCTAAAAAACAGCCCACATTCGGTATGACATTACATTCCCCAGAGCATCATTTGAGAGCAGATGTGGAAAATAATGATCCTTTCTGAGCACAAGCTTGACATGCAAATATTCCAAAACAAACCACATTCCTTTAGACAGTTCTGTGACTAAGCAAAAGTTGACTTAGTCACAAAAACCACTACCACTGAACAACAGAGGAGGCGAGCATATGGCATGCAGCATCCGAAAGTAGGCGCTAGTAAATGTTCAATGACAGCGTATTGTAAGATGAATAAGGGAACTGCTGACTACGGTGTGCTCCACATTACCTCTCTCACACTGAGCCCCAGTGAAGCCATAGGTACACACACAGCGGTTAGGAGCCACACACCTGCCTCCATTAAGACAGCCATTTTCACACACCGCTGGAGAGAGAAAACAGTGTTGTGAATATTAGACTGATGTAACTGAAGAAAAAACACCTTAAATATTATATTATAATAATATATGAATTAAACATGTACACAAAGATACTGTAAGTCCCGTTCTTAAAGGCCCCCTATCATTCCAATTTCCAACTGTCCTTTTTTCTCCCTTCAAGCTGAACATTCCGTTTCAGGTGGTGTTTTTTTGCCTAACATTGGGTACGGGAGAGTTCAGAGGGGATTTTGAATAAATTACATGTTAGACAGATTTCAAAATTAGTCCAATCCTGTTAGTCCTTTCAGACAACACAACTGACACACAACTAACACTAACTTCATGATAGGGGACCTTTAAACGGATCTCTGATCTGTTACACATCACTGTGTAAGTGAATTATAATGTGCTTACGTTGACCGCAGTGATTCCCGACGTAGCCTTTTTGGCAGAGACAGCTGTCCTCCGCGCACGTCCCACCATTCATACAGCGGATGTTACAGTGCTGGACTGTGGGCAGGAGACGCAGACACACACAAACAAAAATGGGAGACATTATTTTTCTAATTTACAGTAGGTCTACATGTGCTGCAGGTAATCTTTACAACAAAACCATAAATATAACAGTGTGATATTCATTTTCACATGTATTTTTTCTGCATAGAGTGGGCTACAGTGCTTGCGAGCCGCTTGAGAACAACATGGAGGACTATGGACTTCATCCAAGAAGCACACACACCCATTCTGTTCACACACAAATCAACCTATTTCACAGATCGGCCAAGGCTTTCACGAGCAAGATTGCAAAAGAGATCAATTGATGCCACCTTTGGGCAGTATCAGGGGGTCCTTTGGCTAAGCGTCGTTATGTTCATGCTGTGAAACTATTCGTGAGTACTCCTTGTTATTGTCCCCCCGGTACACAATAAAGACCGGAAAAACAAAAAAAGTGTTGTAAGTGAAAATCTTCCAAAACATACATTATCATTCATTTTTGTTCTACAGAGGAAAAAAGGATAATATCACATTCCTCTGTTTTACATCATGACTGTTTCTGCTACTTGGTGATGAAATATTTTTCCAATAAATTATTCCTCTCTATAATTGTTAAGAAACACTAACAAAAGGGTGCGGTCTGGGTTGAGCCCTTTATATATCTACAGAAATCATAGTATTAATTGCGGCCATTTAGTGCTTGTCCATTTACAGTTTATAGTATAAACAGTTTATACTGCTATATACTGTACAGTATATACCATACAGTATAAGTACCAAATGGCCCACCCATTTCTGCATGCTATCAGATGAAATACCTCACTCTGGTATTTTCCAGGTGGCAGTGAATTACCTGACTTGGATCCGCAAGAGGGAGATATCTGGCCGCTCGGGCAGGTGCACATGTTGGGTCTGGAGCAGAAACCATCTCCACAGGAACTGCGGCAGATAGCTGCAAACATAAACATGTCACGATAAAATCAACAGCATCTGTCACCATAAAAGCAACATACTGTACGTACACTGTCTCATGAATTACAGTGGTAACACAGAACACACTTAATCTTTATGAGCTTGCTTGGCATAATCATTGTAGTATTTAAATGATTGTGTTTGAAAGGAAGTAAAGACATAGATCTTTGGCTTGTCAGCCACATGGTTCACATTTCCGTGTAGAATTTTAGCAAACCTCATACTAAACTCTCATCTATAATATTGCAAAACTGAAATAGACCAAAGTCCAAATATGGCCCAATCTGCTTTCTAACTGCTCTCATGGTTTAGCTACATGAGCCCACTTTGGCAGTGGCGCTGTGTTTTGGCTCTGTGCTTTGTCGACATTCAACTAAAAGTCTATCCAATGTGGATGTAGGAAGAGCTGGCTCTTTTTGTTCCCCGTTCCCACAGTCTACTGTTGGCCTGGTCCCGTGGCTCCTGCTACCTTCAGCTAAAGTCCAGCTACTGACCCCCACTCCCTGAACCCCACTGTCACCACACAACTATACCTAGCAACGACCTTCCTGTCTGCTGTCAGGGAGAGAAATAGAAGGGCAGATAAACATATAGAGAACGGCAAAGAAAGAATACACTTAGGTGGCACACATTAAGAACCATATCTTCATCACACTGCTTACACCACATTCATTTGGCCTATGCCAAATTAATCCCTTTTCCTTTATTGGTAGTGTTTACACCTATATATGGTAGTATATGATTATCACTGTGTTCCAATCATTCTGAAGGTGCTAGCTTGGCCTGCAAATGTCAAACCATGAGTCACAAGGATTTGACAGATTGCCAGCCAGGATCAGAAATGGTTGTGATACTCACGGACAATGCACTGGTTCCCTCCCGTCAAGGTCTTCCACCCTGGACAGCAGTAGGCGTTGTTCCTTGAGCCACACACGTTGGGTCTGGGGAAACCATCGCATCAGAAAATCAACAAAACATGTTAGGCTTGAACACCACAGCAATGATCACTTTTTGTATACAAATTAATTAATTAATTAATCAAGAGCAGTGTATATTTTTATGCTGTTATGTTGTGCTATTAAAATAACTGGTTAATTCCCGTGACCCCGCCTTGTCAACAGCAATAAATCAAGTATTTTTGGCATGGGTCAACAAGGCTGAACTTGCTGTCACAGAAGTTACATCTTTTGGCCAGAGGGGGCAGAACGGTCCACACGAACTCGGCCATATTGCGGATGCTTTAATAAAGTGAAGTAGCCTATTATATATTCAGGCCTTCACTTACTCACATATATTTATATTTAAACCCACTGGTAAAGGTACAGTAGGTAAAACTAGTTCCTCTCAACTGAGGGATTCTATAGCATATATATATAACAGCCAAAACAGGAAATCACATAACAATAATAGCTTTTGCACACTGACACCAATACATGTATCCCGCCTGTATCCTGCCAAAGGGATACCGCTCTGGTGGTCATTTGACATGTTGCTAGACAAGACCTTCAGCCCAATGGCTAAATGCCTTGCATGCAGGCAAGCAAGGAGCTGCCTGCATGTAGCTGGCTAATAAAAATGTCTATGGAAAATATTCATATTAAGGCTTCTTCTGTGTGACCCTCGTCAGCTGCATGATGTCGTCATTTCAGTCTTTCGTTATACATTTATATTCTCTCATAAAAAATACAAACGCAAAACACATACACACACAGCAAACACACACACACACACACATCTTTCTGCAGTGACCCACTGCGTGCAGCTGCAGATGTGATTTATCCCAAACTGGGGTGTGGTGTTTTTGGCCAGAAAGAGGATTATGCTGTTAGAGTCTCAGTCTCTCTCTCTCTCTCTCTCTCTCTCTCTCTCTCTGTCTGTCTCTCTGTCTGTCTGTCTGTCTCTGCAAAAGACATTCCTACAGCCGCACACGACCAATGGCCTCCTTTGTTTGGACGTAATTTATTATTGCAGTCAGTAGGAATGTGATATTCTTGCCAGTATTTAATTACTAAACTTTGCACTAAACTTCCCATCGCTTGCATTCAAACTAGTTGGATTCAAGATGCATTCCTAATAAAATGCTAAATTGGTCTATAACCCATATTGTGTTTCACAGCTATTAACCGAGAAGCCTACTTAGTGCATAAAATGGACATAATAAACAGACACCTGCTCCTAGTCTATCTAGGTAATTTAAATAAAGATGCTTACTGTTTTTTAAATTTAAAATGAATATAAACACACAAGCGCCTTTCAAACTAGACCAGATATGATTATCAGGCCTAGGTCAAGTCAAGTTTTACACTTGTATTACCCTCTGAGAAGGTCCGTTCCTCCCCTCCTCTTCGCCCTGCTTGCTCTAAACTCGGGGGGCTTGGCCACCTCAGTGTCTCCGGTGGTCTCCAACTCTCCAGCGTCTCCAACCTCTGCACACACTAACGTAAACGCGTACAGCACCAAGGCTAAATGAAGCAGCCGTTCTCCACACACGTCCAGCATCTCAAAAGTTCGCAACAACGCTGCTCGGTAGAATAAAACGTCTTCTTTCGCGGGTTCTCGTCCAAATGAAACGCCCTCTGCAAAGTCTCGAGTCAAAGCTGCAAAACAATAAAATTTGTAAAGAAACTTGAGCGCAGAGGAGATGATGTTTACAATGGGAAAACTACTTCTACTCTGAGGGGAAGATGGTGTGACATGAAAGGAAATTATAATTTCGTTAAAGGGAAAAAATTCAAACGCATAGACTACGTTTGTAATCTTTTGTAGGCTAATCTGCAAATTCAAACTGAGTAAAGGGAACGTTTACCTTCTCTCCCCAAAAGGAGATACGCCTCAGACCCGACAGAGGATCGTCTCCTTTACTTGCAGCGTTTCCTAAATAAACGTGAAGATGATGGTTTGAAAATAGGAAAACACGGTCAAACGGTATTGTTAACTGCTATAAATAGATGCGCATCTTTTTTCGGCTAACACTGCGCATCTAGTTTTCTGTTGATTTTGCATGTGTTGAAGTCAGAAGCGTTGATGCATTCCAGAGGATGAGAATGGTAAAAGTTCCCTCGCTCTCCCTCTTTCACTCCCTCGCAGCAGAGCTTTCCTTTCCTCATCCCTGCCCTACTCAACTTTCTACAAAACTTTTCTGTCCTGCTCTCGCGATACAAAATTCCAGGGCAAATTGTGTTCAGCAACTTAAACAATGAAGGAGCCTGAACGTTTAACAACAACAGTTCTACTTTCACTCTAAATCACCTCAGCGCTGAAGCGAACGGTAGAGGGCTGAATCTCCTTAAACATATGGCCATAGACTACTATTTTTTTCTGGTCTGTACAAACATGCACAGGTGCGCTCTGCCTTTCAAATGAAACTTGTGCCTTTTTGCCTGTATGCACGTGAAAAATGATTGCTGTCTGCAATTGAGAGGTCATATAACATCCTTCTAGGACAGTTGGAAGCCAACAAAAACAGCGAATTAAACATATAGGTTCATTAAGCCTTCTATTGTTCTGATAAAAATTCAGAGGCATATTGTTTGTAGAAGGCTATATACAACCTGGTGACTTTTACTAGCCTGCATAATGTACAGTAAACACTACGTCATCTCCAATGCCCCACCCATCAACTATATACAGTCAGCATGACTCTGTCAAGAAGACAACTCTAAAAGGTAAAGAGAAACCTCCCATGATCCTCCTCCATCTTCAGCTTTATTTTCCCTTGCATTCCCAAGCACAGCTTCGACCTATACTACAATTAAAATAACACCATACATTTCGGTTTCATTATAATCTAAACTCGCAATAGAACAAGATAGACTTTGTGACATACATTATAGGTGCTGTCAGTCATTGCGGTGTGCTAGAATGCATTGTGCAGTATTGGGCACCTGGGTAATAGTAAATGTGGGTACAGTATTTTGTGACAGTGGTGTGATAATAGACATGAATTAGGGAGGATCTGTCAGAGAGGAACGACCCAGAAGGAGGTCTTGTGGGATAAGAGTGTGAGGTGTCTGGGAGGACAGGAGTAGGGCGGCCGGGGGGTGAGAAGAGTGAGAGGTGGGGGGGAGAGGCAGGGAACAGCAGTGGCCACTGTTGGACGGAGCACATTGTTTTGACAGCAAGGCAGCCCCCTCCCAGGTCAATTTGGAGCCCTGACGCTCCGTGTGAGAAAAGAGAGGAGCTGAGATCAACTTCTGCAGCATAAGCGGGACCTGGGTGTGACCGGGGGACGAGGTGGGGTGAGGGCTGCAGCACAACAAGGTCGCTGGGCGTGTTACACATTGATATCTGATGGGAGCCAGAGACACCATTCTGGCCCTGTATGAGAAACACTTGTCACTGGGTTCAACCAGAGACAATATAGAGGAGACAGACCACTTCAACAATCCTGAACAGAACTCTATGGGAGAAGTCCCCAACGCCAAATAGGGCACATATCCCGCCCCTTCCCCCAAAGAACCAATCGTCTGCTTTATAACGGCCGATCGGGAAACCTATTAGGCCAATCGTGTGGTTGCACTGACCTTGTACATCCGTAGTAGAAGTATAACACCATCTGGAACAAATGACTGCAATGTGTATGAATATGAGAAAATGTAACATTGGGAGTCGCACCCAGGGGCGGTGCTCCTCATCCCTGTTCTACCTCGCCACTGCACTAACCACCGGCCTGTAGCCGTCCATACTTTAAGCCCAACCCAGCTGAACACCGGATCTCCAGTCATCAATCACTCTCATTCATTCATTGCACCTGTCTGGTGGGGGTATATACTGTATGTTTGGGTTTGTTTTGGTAATGTTGTTGGTTGTTGTTTGTCCTTGGCAATGTAGCATGTATTGATTAAAGTTATTTGTTCATCTTCTCAGTGCACGTTTGTTGTTTCCGTAATTCAGTGTTTCGTACTCAGCCCACTTCATCCTATAGCAGAAAATATATCTAGCCTAATAATATGGAGATACACCGTCAGTAATGTTGACGTAGAAAGTATACGCGCGCGCACAAAAACAGAAAGAATTAAACAAACATACACAAACCACGCTGCAACGGAGTGATAGTTGTGATGTCATGTGTATTGCTTAAGGCCTATCATTAAGCGAGTTTAGTTTAGTAGTGAGTCCATGGTTCTCGTAAACAGGATGCAGTGTGGGACAAAAATGTGATTCAGAGCAGAGCAGAGCAGGTTTGCCCTTCAGTCTCTCTTTGCACACAGGAATCGTCATTTATAGTAACCCCCCACCCCCGTCTTTCTCATCCCCTCCTTCCCTCATTTAATCTCCCTAAAGTTAGTTTCATTGGGTTTCATTTTAGGTAATGTTTACTTCTCTCTCTTTGAAATGGCTCAGCTTCAAAGCCTGAAATAGCAGGATTGAAATCAAGTTAGCCAAAACAAATAAAACAAGTCAAACTTTTTTAACATTTTAACTGTGTTTGCTCACTGGACCTTAGAACTTCAGGAATTTTAATCACTTACATTCACATTCATTGTCAATTTCTCATGACTCATCCCATATATTTCTGCTTTAAGTGTTGAATGCGTCTCTAGCATGAAACAACTACGATATTACAATTCCTCCTTTATCACCAGTACATTTCCTAGACTATAAAATTTGTACCATATATCCCCAAGATGGATTTTAATAGTTTAGTTTGAGATCGGCTCTCGCTGTGCGGAGAGCAGCAACTATAGCGAGACTTTCTCACACTGCGTGTTGTCTTTGGCGCGGCTTACCGTGGTTCATTTCCTTTTGTCTTCTACAGCACAACTGCTGCCAATATTCATGTGAAATATTTCAAGAAAATGAGCCCAGGCAGAAATTAATCTCTCTCTCTCTCTCTCTCTCTCTCTCTCTCTCTCTCTCTCTCTCTCTCAATGCCTCTCCATTAAATTTCGGAATTTTAAAGTATGTTGGTATTTAAGTTTACATGTTTTTTGTGGAATTTTATGAATTGTGTATTGTAAACACTGGTTTAATTGTTCATAATAAAGAACATTTCAAATTTTCTCTAGCTACTCTCTCTGTCTGATTGTTTTTCACGCTTTGCTACTTCTTTCTCTCTTAGGGCAATTTGGCCTTTATGTTGTTTGTCATGAGAATATGGCATTAATGCAGTTCCATTATCTGTTTGGGCTCAGGCTTACATACAGTACATGGTCTTCTTCAGAAATACACACCACACCTACGCAGCGCAGCAATGCAGCAACACCACAAGCCTCTTTTTGCCTACAGGGGATCATTTCCTGCGTGCAAAGCTATTCATAAGTGCTGCATGATCTCATATTTATTTTCCTCAATAGAACAATATAGGAAAATGTTTGACCCATAAAATCCAAAATCAAGTGGTTCATAGCTTGCGAAATCCCCCATTTTTTGTTAGGACAAGGATAGGTTCCATTGAGAAACAGTACGATGCTAACACTAGGGAGTTTGGCTAGTTAGAATACAAACTTACCAGGAAATCTGGGGATCTGTCTTGTCAGAGTGAATGCTGTATTAGGAAAGACGGATTGATTCATTCATATATTTTACGCTGAAAGAGAGGAGATTTAAAATTTCAATTAAACTTTAACCAGTGACCGCAGGGTGGACAGTATGAGTCATGGCGCCTGCCATTACAGGAGCACAGTTTAATGAACCAGGTTCTCACACTGGAGGTTTTTTCACCCACAGGCTCCATCCCTGGTCAAGAAAACAGGACATGGTGTCGGAGTTAAAACCCCACTCACCCCGCCTCCCCTGCAGAAAGGCACAGAAGCTTTATCTACACCGTCAGCCCATACTAAACCTGGCAGAGAGAAGCAGAGAGGGAGACTCCAGATTTATACATACCGATAGGCGTCGATTTCTAGGGGGACGCAGGGGATACGTCTCCCTCTGCAGTATATTTAGAACACATGCATTTGTTCCCCCCAATAAAAAAACATGAACGAAGCAATGGACTTTTATTATGAAAAAACGCTATAATGTTACTCATAGATGCAACAATGCCTTCGACAGGGGCGGGTCTTTCTTTACTCCCAAAATATGAATATGAATTATGAGCTCATACAGCCACTGAATCTTTTGTGGCAAACATAATATTCCCTGCCCCACACACACACACACACACACACGCAGCAGCTGTCCAAAGACATGCAGTTAAAAGAACGGCAGCAAGTGATTTGTTGACAGCATGGGACATTTGAATTTCATCGATTGGAATTCATAAACATATTATAAATTCATACGACAGTGTTAAATAATAGATGTTTTCAACATGGACATGAGACATTTTGGTGCAATCTGTGATTAGAAAACGTTTTTACGCAATTTGCTATATTAGGCCCGAATTTTGTGTTTTCCTTTAAATACATAAAGACATTTCGGCCATAAAGTGATGCAGAAAAATTCACCAGAATGCAAGAAATTAGGTGTCTGACGCTCCAAATTTCCTGGGGGAGGATCCCCACAGCCCCCAATAATGTGTCCTCCCAATGTTCAAACGAAATCTACGCCTGAGTACATACCCATACTCTTAGCATTAGCAACTGTGTGTAAGGCAGACACATGTAGATAAAGTATGTTTGTAGTGTAACATTCTGTACTACAATAAGCTGTGTATACTATACCATATAGAGTATATAGAGTACAATGACACATAAACAGATACATATAACCGGCTCACTGGTTGACAGACACCTAAATGCACACACTTTAAATACAAAAATGAACATCACACACACAGAAAAACTCTCTCCTACAGACAAACACTCAAACGCTCTCATACACCCCCCACACACTCAAAAACTCTTTACATACACACAATCACAAATTCTCTCCCTCACACACACCTCACAGAGTAATTCAGGGTCTCTGCCTTCGAGACAGACCAGTCTTTCCGCCCACTTATTTGCCCACAACATGTGATTTATGCAGCGTAGGTGTCCCCCCCCCTATGCATCTGACCATCTTAGGCATGGAAAACGTTCCCCGTTGCGTTTTCCCGCTAGGCTTTGACCACTGCCATCTGCAGTAGACACAGATGTACGCATAGAGCTACAAATACAATCCATGCAATGAGACACACAGGGAAACATAAGAGCATGGCATTTCAGAGGTTCCCAACGTGGGGTTCAGGACCCTTTGAGCAGTTGCAGGACACATTTTGGGAGTCTTGAGGTGATGTCATAACACCATAACCTTTATTATTTTTGTTACTATTTTTGTTACTATCTTTTTAATATAATGGATATAAAGTTTTTTAATTGTGTTTAGGAAAAGAGGGAGAGAGAGAGGGGGTGGGAGAAGGGCGACACAAGGCGAATTGACAACGTGGAGAGATGAAAAGCGAAGAGGGATGAAGGATGAAGGCTCGAGCGGTATACCAAGGGAACGTGCAACATGACAATGAATCACTGACTCATCCCTCCTGGCCTGTGTCCGCCTTCCAAGTTTTGATCTCAGCCTTTGTTAAAACTCCAAGGGAGAAGTGCACTGCTGCCGGCCAAGGCATGAGGGAATGCCACTGGAATGGAGAGCAGGGCAGAACAACACTGGGGGAAATAGTCGCCTTTTGAAGCTTTTCTGCCTGCAGAAAAGTTTTGAAGCCGAGTCTCCCACATCTGTCGGCCTCGCAGTAGAACCAGAATTCTGGAATCCCCCCACCCCTCACGCACACACACACACACACACACACACACACACAGGCAGAAACAGTCCATTCCAATCCACTGGTCCAGAGCATGAAAGCACAAACATTTTGAAGGAAGTTCTTAAGCCAAGTGGCAGATAAGCATGGTTGGTAACCCAGCATGAACACGCACACACACACATGCTCACACGGAGAAAAGCAGCTAGCTGAGGAAGACCTGATATTGACCTAGTTTTCAAAGGGGATGCGGTAAAGACATGGAAACATGGAAGCTGAGAAAAGGCTAAAAAACTCCTGGACAATGTAGTTACTCCATCTGTCTGCTGCTCAGGGACTTGTGTGTTTATCTGCACACGTGTGTGTAAGTGTGTGTGTGTGTGTGTGTGTGTGTGTGTGTGTGTGTGTATGAAAGTGATCTTTGTGCTCCACCCATCAGAGAGGTCCACTAACAGTTTACACAGCCACAAGATCTCCAGAGACCAGCCAAACCAAGCAGGGGTAACGGGCTGTGGCCAAGGGCTGTGGTTGAGCCTGGAGCCTGGAGCCTTGAGGCTGAAGCCTGAGGCCTGAAGCCCGGCACCTGGGGCCCAGAGCCTGAAGCCTGGGGCCGGGAGACTGATGCCTATGGCTGCGAGGCTGAGGTCTGGAGACCGGGACTCTGCAAGGGCAACACCATGCATGTGTCTATAGTGCTTTGGGCCAGACATGGCAACAAACAATTAGCACATACTCTTGGCCTCTTCCACTCCAAATCACACTCATATATTTGTTGTTATTGCTCAAACAACCTTTTCCTCCTTCTCTGCTCTGTCTCTAGAGAATCACACTTGTAAATATTACCATGGCAATAACATGGCTTGTTTTGCTTCCTCTGCCTTCTGAACTCTGTGCGACTCTGATAACATTGAAATGTGGAACAATTTCATGCTCCTGCACTCTGGGTGCTGTTTGTGACTTGAATTGTTCCTCTCAGGCAATTCAAAGTATAGGAATGCTTTGGTGCTTAAGTGTGTGCGTGGTGACTGTGCATATATGCCACTGTTACATATTTGTGTACAGACACGTGTCTTAACTAATATGGGAATAAAACAGTAAAAACAATAGAACAAGTTCTTCTATCAAAGGATTGAACTGTCTTAGTTCATGGAATGCGTGCACACATGCACTAATGTGCGGGCACACAGCCTGGCTGTAGTGATTAGGACTAAGTGTGTATTTTCAGCTGCAGGCATTTAATGTCTCCCAGAGCCTCCAACAATTACCCTGTGTCAAAAATATGTTTTGTCCTGAACAGATAGAATTCAGAAGAATTATACGTAGGATCCATGCACCAATGATATGGTGTTATACTGCGCATAGTTTTGGGATTTTCATTGCCAAAACAGTTATTTGGAGTTCTAGAAGTAAAACTATAAACAATTGGACATGAGATTCCCTTAGACCCTAATGTTACCTTAATGTAAGCAAAAGTTATATACAACCAAATGTAGTTCCATAATCCCAAAGATATAGCACCTGCGAGCCATTTGGCAGTTAGGACAAACTTTAATGGATGTTTTAGTGGCTGTGAAACAATAAGAATGTCCCCCTTTAGCTTATATGATGTACCATTGGAGGCTTCTACATTATGATGGTACATTTTGAAGTAAATGTCTGCTTTTTGTCCTATACTTTGTACAGCATGTTTGGCAGTACACCAGAACTGTTCAAGCAAAGACATTTAACCTTTCTTATCATAAAACTGTGTTTGTAGACACATCCACTGTGTCTACATCAACAGCAGTAAGTCATTAGCCCAGCTAACCCTCCTAGAATTATCTACACCGTAGAAGTATACAGTGTCAACACAGATGGATATCAATAAGGTCATTAACCTCACAACCACAGGGGTGCCAGATGCTGCTTTAGAACTCAGCAAATTGGTCAGAGGTCAAACAAAGACCTCACACGATTGACAGCACACGACCCCCGTCATACTTCTGAGAGAATGGCATCACACACTAGATCACTGTTGTTCTTACTGAGTCGTGTTGGGTGAGGTCTGTGTGACTCAGAAAGTCTCTGGAGGGAGGGAAGGGTAGCATGGAAAATAATGGCACCTGGTTTGCAAGTAATTTCACTCATTTTCACAGGGTTCACCTCAGCATAGTTTTCATGATATGAAGACAACACTGTAATGTCAGTAAATCTAGGGTTCTGGGTCAGATAAGGTGACAGCTGCTGGAATTATCATCTTTGGTGTTTTACGCAGTAGTTTGCACTTCCTGTTTAAGATGCGCTGTACAATTTAAACAGCATAAAAACAGCAGTTGAATGGTTATTATTACGCTTTAGAGCCCACAGAAACACTCTCACTTTAATGATAGAGGCACATGTGGCGTTTTATAGATGCATTCTGGGGAGCTTGTCTTAACAGTAGGTCCTACTGTGTGATAACACTGTATACCCTATTAGTCTTGCCCTCATAGTTTTCCCCCCAATATCTGGCAGTGGTTGTCTGAACCCAATGAGACTAACTGCACTGTGCGAGTGTGATTAATGTGGGTGAGACCCTCCAAGTCTCCCTCAGAGGAGGAACAGAGCGTCGGCCCAAACAGTCAACAGCATACTTTAAGCACACAGTCATCTCCTACGCACCAGAACTTCTCAGTGACGGACTGGAGAAAGCCAGGGAGCTGAGTATTGATTGTTTACTACCATTCTCACTGCTCCTGAAAACCCTCTATAACTGGAGAGGACCTGTAAGATGTTCTGAACTAGATCTCTCTGGGTTTTGTCCCAGCATCACATGCCTCATGTCATATAATGTCAACATGTCAAATGAGGCCATGTAACATGATATATTTAGAAATCAAGCAAGCAATGTGGGCAGAAAACAATCATTTTATTTGAAAATAGCTGAACCAAATTATCCTGCTATGTACAGTACATGTGTATGCTGCAAGGGAAAGAGACGTTAAAAAAACCAATAGCATCATCTTGTGGCCCTAAGGCAGAACTGCAAGGTATTAGATTTGGTTGATATCAGAATAGTTTCATCTTGTATTTCAAATTGTATGTATCATTATTGTATGTCCTGATGCTATTGGCTTCATGACATAGTGAGGTAAATAAAGGTGAACTCACTGTCAAATCAGAATCAAATCCTTCTTAATAACACGCGTACAGTTTTCAAATGTGTTCATATTTGTTTGTATGTATATATACATCACTTATATTCTTTTACAGATGTTGTGGCACAACAAGCCAGAATCATAAATCCTTTGTAACCAGTGTCTGTGTCATCTCACTGGACACAGTGTGACTACAAATTGCACCAGGTCTGGACACAAAGGGTCTTTTAGCCAAAGACAAGCACTCTTCATCTGTCCCTCTATTCTGTGCTTTAGTCTGAAGTGGACTGGAAGTGAACTTTCTCAGCTGTTTTCCACTCAGTACCTAGGTGTCTTTGGGACTGGACGGGACCAAACTAGTGTGCATCTCAATACACTTACAGTAGATGGCTTACAGTAGATATGTTTATATGTTTCTGGGATGATGAAATATCCACAGATAATATTGTACCAGCCATGACTATGTGTGGGGCTCAGTGAATTTATACTGTATAAATCCCTTATGTCACGCCAGGAAGGAGACAGGTTATCTAAGCTAATGGCTGCCATGTTAGTCCATGCCGTTTTAGTCACTACCAGCTGTATGATGGAGTTAAGTGTATCTCAGACAGTCACACTGTGAGCCAGCGAAGATCACTCTGACCCAGGACAGCAGTGAGCATATTTTATAGAGGCTGGAACTCACTGTCATTTTAAATTTGCCCACATGATTAACATTTGCGTAACACACCTTTTAAAAGCTTACTTTGCTCAACAACACCATTGCTACAATGAAGAGTAAAACAAGCACTTTCTCAAGTGCCAGCTTACTGTACTGCTGATATATTTTGTATTGTCTGCCTGCTGAGAAAGGACTATATTTCAGTCCCTTGATAGAGATTCACCAAACAGGGGAAGTCAACTGTTTTTCTTCCAATTGAAGAAGCGTTCAAGCAGTATCATTTTATGTTTTATTATGAACAAAGCGTTGCTATTTGCATTTTTGAACGCTTACCAAAGTACAAGCTGCCTAGCACATAAGAGTGAATAAATAAACATTGGACTTCCATATTTAGTGCCAGTTGGTTTAGAAAAAGTGTTCAGATGAGACAAGTTTCTGCTAAAAATAAAAAATAAATAATGATGCAAAAGCATATAATGTCACATGTGAGTCCAGAACAACTGAAATTAAATAGTTTCCCTCTTACATCAGTGATTTTGCATTTAGAGGATGCTCTGCAGGCCAGAATTTCTCAACGGATGAGGCACACTGGACTGACCCAACATCCTCAAACTTCATTGTACTTTTTGTCTAATTTCACATGCTCATAATGTTTGTCGCACAGGGTTAATGCAATTAACACTTAATCGTTGTGAGAGAGAGAGAGAGGAAGGCTGGGGTGCATAAATGGAGAAAATATAAACATTGTGACTGATGTAATTGTACATTGGTCATTAACTCAACTAACTGGCAGGGCGTGAAAACATTGTGCACCAAAATTGTTGAAATCTATATGTGTGTGTGTGTGTGTGTGTGTGTGTGTGTGTGTGTGTGTGTGTGTGTGTGTGTGTGTGTGTGTGTGTG
>JAOEHI010051302.1:0-18930 GCA_025447815.1 Percopsis transmontana | reverse complement strand
TGTCTGTCATCTTCACAACATCACTAACACACAAAGACACACAAAAATATACCTGTCTGTGAGTCTGACATAGAGAGAGAGAGAGAGAGAGAGAGAGAGAGAGAGAGAGAGAGAGAGAGAGAGAGAGAGAGTAATTAGGGAGAAAGGGATGCAGCACTTACGTGGTGTTTGATTTCCAATATGTGTGTATGCAGTCTGTGTGTGACTATGAGTGTATATCAGTATTCCTATGCATGTGTGTTTAAACTGTGTGTGTGTGTGTTAAATGCAGGCCTACAGGGGAATGTAATCCTAGCCAGTGAGTTCCATCCCAGAGCTAAATTACACAGGCCAGCCATGATTTCATGCTCCACTACATTACCTCTGCTTTCCTCTCTCTCTCTCTCTGCCCCCTGTCTATCACTCTCTCTCTCTCTCTTCTCCTTTTCTTTACCCTCTTGCCCTTCTCTCTTTCTCTCTCTCTCTCGCCCCCTCCTTCTCTGTGATCCCCCTCTCCTTTAACCCCTGGTGGAAGGTGTTTGGCTAAAGAGCAGTGGGTGGGGAGACGCCATGAATATTTCATCATGTGTTTGGATTAGCATTTTCTCCCAAGATTCATTGTTCTATGTATAATACATGCAGCGCTGCACCTCAGCGCCTAAACCATCACCCCTGCTCTCCTCCTCATCATCGCAGCCACAGCCCAGCGCACGTGTGTGTGTGTGTGTGTGTGTGTGTGTGTGTGTGTGTGTGTGTGTGTGTGTGCACGCCTCTATGATAGTGGGGCGGATGCTGTGTGTGTGCATGTTTCTGTCCATACATGAGTGCAAAATGTATGCAAACACATTTGTAATTGTGTTTGTGTGTGTGTGTGTGTATTGCCAGCATCCAGGGGTTAGATCGAAGAAGGGCTCATCTTTCACGCACACACACACGCACACACACAAGCACAAGCACACGCACACGCACACGCACACGCACACGCACACATCTACCTATAGCCCGGGGCTGGATAAGCTGATGAGGTGAGCAAGGGCAAGGAATACTGTAGAGGAAAGGAGGGAGAGTGCGTCAAGCAGATCCGCAGAATAAGTTAAATATATGCCCCCCCCCCCCCCCTCCCCCCTCTACTCTATAGAATGATCGACCAGAATATGCTTTCTGGCTGATGGGATGCATACACACTCCTCAAACCCCCCCACACACACACACCTCTCTCTCCATCTGCAGGAGTCTTTATATCTCTAAATGAGCACTGAATACAGAAGCGGGCTGGTCTTAAAGACTTGAATGCCTCACGCAAGGGGCATTTGATGGAGCTTCATAGCTAAAGAAATGGGGTCTGTTTTAAATGTATAGTTTCTCAGAATTACCATACAAGTAGAAGTCCATGCCACAGGCAGGCGGTGAATACATCAAAGCGTTTGACTTGATTAGTGCCCTAATCTCAGCACATTTCGTTGGGCATTTTTCTCCATCTGTGGCTCTGTGTGTGTGTGTATGTGTGTGTGTGTTTGGCTTCAAATGATGTCATCTTACCTTACTGCGGTGTGAAGGCAGCCATCTGACAGCTCTAAGTCAAAGCATATCACTGAGAAAATGATTTGCTCCATCTGAGATGGCTTGGTGTTAGGGACACACACACGCACGCGCACACACGCACCCACACGCACGCACACACATTCTGGTAATCAGAGTTGTGATGGCACATTTATTCATCACACTGCTATAAATCCTCCTGAGCTCCATAGTGAATTGATTCCACATGTTTGCAAGCACTTATTAGTAACACGTATGATTCTCACTTTAATGAGTTTTAGTGCTTTCTGACTATATAGGCGACAGAACTAAACTGCAGCGAGCAGAAACTGCTGGCAGACTGACTTTATCGCAAACAGGGGCAAAGTGTCTTTATCAAACCTACTATTCTCAAACAAAGCGAACGGGAATTGTCCATTTAATTCTTCAACACGTTCACACACTGTTGTTTTATCTGTTATGTCAAAGTACGGAGTGATTAAGAACGAGCATTCCTCGCAGTGTTAATGGCCTCCGCGACCAAAGCTTTTACCTGTTTTTTTGTTTTGTATTTTTAATCATCAAATAAAGACAGAGGGTTCAGAAGATGAAAGTTGGTCTCTCTTCGACTTTTAATTAGAGTCCGTCTTTGAAGCGTCTCTTGTTTGTTTGTGATGGGTGCCTTGCTGTGGCTCTTCAACTCTGCAGGCTCGTCCTTTAATCAGAATCAGAATCAGAAAAGGCTTTATTGCCAAGTACGTTTTTTACACATACAAGGAATTTGTTTTGGTGTTGTTGGTGCATATCAAACGTTCTCTAAATATAAGAAAGATAAGAAATCAAGTATTCAAAATATAAACAATATAAATATATATATACACAGTAAGGTGTCAGGGTGGGTTCCGGGCCTTGTTCATAAGGCTAGCAGCAGATGGGAAAAAACTGTTCTTGTGGTGTGAGGTTTTGGTCCTGATGGACCTCAGCCTCCTGCCAGAGGGGAAGTGTCTCAAAGAGCTCGTGACTGGGGTGGGAGGGATCAGCCACAATCTTTCCTGCACGCTTCAGAGTCCTGGAGGCGTACAGGTCCTGGAGCGACAGCAGATTGCAGCCAATCACCTTCTCTGCAGACTGAATGACACGCTGCAGTCTGCCCTTGTCCTTGGCAGTGGCAGCAGCGTACCAGATGGTGATGGAGGATGTGAGGATGGACTCAATGATGGCTGTGTAGAAGTGCACTATCATTGCCTTTGGCAGGTTGAATTTCTTCAGCTGCCGCAGGAACTACATCTTCTGCTGTGCTTTCTTGATGAGGGAGCTGATGTTCAGCTTCCACCTGAGGTCCTGGGAGATGATAGTTCCCAGGAAGCGGAAAGACTCCACAGTGTCAATTGTGGAGTCACAGAGGGTGATGGGGGCAGATGAGGGTGAGTTCTTCCTGAAGTCCACAACCATCCCATCATGTACCTTTCCTTTTTGTGCACGTCTAGGAGAAAACCAGTGTCCTCTATGCATGTCAATAAATTATGTTTTTTTCTGATTTGTGGCAAAAATTTGTAAAGAAGGATTGGTTGTCCTCCTCTAGACGCTAGGAGAGTCTCCAGTTTATCAATCTTTATCTTTCACTCCTCAAAGAAAGTAGAAAGAAGTCACTAAAAATGCAATTAACTACAAAAACAAAACAAAAATAGAATGTGTTGACTTCTTTACTATACAGAAATAAGAAAAAAAATTTTTTGTCCTTCCTCTACTTCCAATGATGACAATATCATTGTCCTTGGCTCTCTCAGATTTGTCCGTTAGCTTAATTTTAGAACGAAGGACTTCCTGTTCTTCCTCCAAGGCTGGGACTAAACCGGCTGTGCTCTGGGCTCTGAAGCCCTCCAGCATCCAACCAAGTATTGGACCCTTGTTTGAATTGACTGGAGTAATTTGTAAAACATACAAATGTGCATTGAAAAGGAACATTTACATTTCCTCCACCAACATAGTTCTAGATTCCAAACTAACCACTCAGGATTTGTGATGCAATTTTGACAGCAAATCCTGAAATGCTAACTTCATAAAACATGACTATCAGTTCAGAATTTTTGTTATCAATCAAGATCCTGCACCATTGCCTCCCCCCTACAGTGCATGTTGAGCTGTAGTAGGCTATACCTTCCTTTAAACCCTCATGGGCCATTTAAAAGGGTTTCTTCTCATTTAGAACATATGTAGGCCTACCTTATAAACAGTATGTGCTGTAACTTATAACATGGAATTTGACACATTGCTAAAGTGCACTCATAATGCAAGCTTACCTCACATAGTGATTTAGCTCTAATAAGCGTGCTGCTGCCATTATACACACATGCCCGCTCACTCACACACACACACACACACACACACACACACACACAATATCCCGTACATCACTGCTGCCTGCCATGATTGGTGTGATGTATCAATCAATATAAGCTGACAACTATGGCTAATGCTGTGCTTTTATAAAACAACATTTCATAATGTACTGGTAAATTAAAGCACTTACTCATAGATCAGACACAGACACAGACACACACACACACACACACTGCTGTCTTGCTCTTCAGATACAGTATGTTGTGTATGAAATAATTCACAATATCGTGATTTTTAATGTCGAAATTGTGTATTCCACGTACACAGAAACAATGTCGAAGGCCACGTGGCTGTGTAAATAATGGAACTCTTTAATTAAACAGGAAAGCCTATATATGTGAAGCTAAACGTTACCTAGAAGCACTAGATTGAATCCCCATGTTGACAAGCCCAGCACAAGTAACGTGCCACTGCCATCTGTGGCATCATAGACAGGTTAACAACTTTGACAGTCACACTCCATAATTGGGAGGCCAGAGTCACTGTTAAGCTCTTAGTTATTCAGCGTTAATAAGAATCTGAAGAGTTTTTCTATTTCACTTTTCTCTCTTTTATCACCAGGAAACAGGGACGTGCACATAAACACACACTCTCTCTCTCTCACACACACACACATACACACACACACACACACACACACACACGTGTGTGTGCGCGTGCTCTTAGCATACCTTTGAAACAGAATTATTTTTCGCACAGTGAGCAGCCCGCGGTGAGATTACAGTCAAACACGGGCGGAGTGTTTGACTGGAGGGAAACTACGACATACTGTAGTGGCCCCTGCGTTGGGTCAGATCTGTCATCTTTACTGAGGTGACGGAGGAATGACAGTAGGTTTCCCTCGTCTGTCAGACAAGCATCTCAGGGAAACCTCTGTGACCACCGAGCCTGAAAATGTCACACAATCACACTGAAGAGAATGTAAAAAGAAGGAAAACCTCAGAATCCAAAAATTCTTAAAGATATATTTGAATTGTTTGAATTTGAATTATTTAATTTACTTTTATTTATTTATTTTATGCTGTTTTGCGAGTTGTATTTCATTATTATGTCTTTAGATATCATGTTGATATCATGTGGTTGTTGTAGGAACACTAAAAATGTTTTGTGTCATCCAAACATTAAGGTTCTTTTATGGACCCACATTTCTGCCGCAGGTCACCATTTATGTGTGCAGCGCAACTGGCTGTAAGGTGGGAGGGGTAGATAATGGTTTTAAACAATGAGTGCTATATGGTGAGGAGTAGAGAGGAGTGCCAGCCGCTTAGCACTGGAGTTTGGCAGGGAAATGCGCTCTCGCGGGACTTCCGGGCTCGCTAAATACAATGCAATACTCAATACAGTATTCAAACAATTTAATGGGAGAGTAAAAACCACTGCATTTACGGTGTTTGTTGAATCTAGATTTTAAAATCATTATCGCTTCCGCCTTACTAGTGTTGATTCCAGGAAGACACCAGCTAGTGCCCTATACCAATAACAAGACAAAAACGAGTTATCCTTCATATTCCACCCTATTGTTTATACAGTATGAATGCTCTATCAAATGGGACTGTCCAAGCCACGCGGCTGCGTCTGGCCATTCTCGTGAGCTCATTCCGATGCTAAATCCCTTCCACACAAAAAGGTTAGACACACCTAAGCAGAGTTGGGGTGACTGATGTTGCAGCTGTTTCTAAATGTTAATGACACCCTCAGGGCCCGGCGCCGCGCTACACGCGCCGCACTGTCCCGCTGCAGAGTAATAGCATGGCGGTTATGGTATAGTGGCTCCATCTGGACCCACACACACACACACACACACACACACACACACACAGTCAGAGACGCAAACAAGCGCGCGCACACACACACACACTTGCATACACACACACACACTCACACACACACACAGTCACATACTACACGCACACAAACACACACACTATAATGCATACTTCTGAGAAAGAAAAAAAAACACACACACACACACACAGTACATGCCCACTGGCACAGACACTAAAGTGCACACACACACACACACACGCAGCCAATTGTACAGCTGGCATGCTGCCAGGAGTCCTTCCACTCGCTGGTCAGGGAGAGAAATCAATCAAACATGGCTTGTCAGCCCCTGAATCCATTATTGCCGGGAGAGAGAGTGGCGAGGCCTGAGTAAACAGGAATGACAAGGAGAGACAATTAGCAAGAATTCAGGCTGTTGTTGGAGGCAGACCTGGGACTTGCTGGCCCTGCGTGGCCTAGTTTGGCTCGCATGTGGACCCCTCCAAGCTTTATGGCTGGTCATTCAGCAGCGCTCTGTGTTTTTACGCCCTCTCTCTCAGTGTTTACAGCTTTCTGTGAGCACCTCGGGTCCGTTTAAATAAACACCACCGCCGCGGAGTGATGGAGGAGGTGTTTAAAGGCACAGATGCAGCGCACACGCACGCCGCCACAACAAGGGGAGGGGGGCACTACTGCCCACCAGTATATTTTACTGGTTGTTCTGTCAGACGCCGGGTTTGAACCCAGGTCTCAGCAGACCTTGTGGCCGCTGATGCTGGTTCTTACTCTGGACACACGCCGCGCAGCTGGCTACGAATGCCTCAACGCAGTGTTATCTTGTCTTGACCGCAGCCAGGACAAGACCCTACCAACGTCCTTTAACATACCAGGCCACCAAAAACGTCTATGAAGAAACACGTGAGTTCTTTGGGAGGGTGGGCACTGCAAAAAACTGGATGGGCAGTGAGGTGAGACGACTGTCCCCACTGGAGGACTTGGGTTTGCGTGGCTCTTGGGCCCGGCGCTGGGACCTGGATCGCTCTGAAGCGCCAGTTTTACTGCCGTCTCAATCCCCCTGCGAATGGGCGCCACTATATGTGATGTCGGGATAACCGGCCCTGCATCGTCATCTCGACTGGAGGGCAGAAGTTGCCTAGAGTGGGCATCTGGCTTTTTGTTCTTCCAAAATCAGCTTAACCGTCAGCAACTCCCGGTCCCTTACATCATACCTATACTTGGTAGAAGTCAAGTGGTGAGACAGAAAGGCACCTATTCCCACATGCGACGCATCTACGTCAACAATGAATGGCAGTGCCAGATCAAGAAGCCTCGGGAGAGGCGCTGAGGAAAAACGTTGCTTGATCTTCCTGAGTGGCTTTTCAGCCTTTTGAGTCCAGGGATAATGTGCGCCACTCTTTAGTTCGAGAAGAGATCGGAGCTGCCACCGAACTGAAATATGCAATAAAAATGTGCAAATCTGAGAAAATCTTTGGACCTCCTTAAGGAACCTTAAGAAGAAGGCCAGTCGCGCACTGCTTGGGTCTTCTTTGGGTCCATTTGAACTCTACCCTCCCTGATGACAAACCAAAGGAAGGAGACCTTTGTGACTCTGGTTTGACAACAAGATTACTCTTGAGCAGTCTGTAGGACTTGGCGCACATGGTGACAGCGCTAATTCAAAGATCTGGAGAAGAATGTCACCCAGGTAGATAAAGACAAAATGAGGTATCATGTCCGTGAGATCATGTATAAGACCCTGGAAAACAGAAGGGGCATTGGTCATTGTGAATACCAGGCATAAGCTGGTATTCACAATGACCAGATGGAGTATTGAAGACAGTCTTCAAACATCTTTACAGATTCTGATGAGGAAGTAAGCATTGTGCAGGTCTAGTTCCGTGAGGATGGTGGCTCCCTGAAGTAAGTCATATGCTGTGGACAAGGGATAACTAATGTGAATGGTGTTGTTATTAATTCCCCAGTAGTCAGTACACGGCTTCAGCCCATCATCCTTTTTCCCCACAAAGAAGAACCCTGCCCCTGCTGGGAAGGTGGAAGGACAAATAAAAGGCCAGGGCCTCCTGAATGTAAGTATCCATAGCCTTACGTTCAAGTAAGGAAAGTCAGAAGGTTCATCCATGTGGGGGGCTGGTGCAAAGGTGCAGTCATAGGGGCAGTTTACCAGCAGGGTAGACACCCTTTTCTTTCTAAACACATCCTTCAAATCCAGATACTCGGCAGGAACATGGGGTAACTTGGAGGGATCCGGACACTCTGACTGAAAGGAAGGACTTGCAAAGGAGGCATGTTGGGTGGCATGTAGAACCCCATCCAAGGATAGTACTAGTGATCCAGTCAACAAAGGGGTTGTGGTGGTTCAACCAGGGGACCCCAAGGACCAGAGGGAACTCAGGAAAATCAATTAAATTCAAAGATATCTCCTCACCCCGCCAGGACCAAGAGGACTACCCGTTAAAGCGATGACTGACAGGGGAGTGCCAAGAGTTACTTGGGGAAACGTTAATCTATAAACAAGGTTGGCTTTAATAAGGTTCCCAGCAGCACCGGAGTCTACCAAGGCCTGACAAGAGTGATTCTGTGATGGGAAGGTAGTCTCCTGTCACAGCCCTCCCTCTGCTGGACGAGCCTGCTCTTTGCCCAGATGGACAAGAGACTCTTAAGTGACCAGTTGTGTCACAATGGATGCAACACTTCTCTCTTCTGTGTGGGTCGCTCTCTGCCTGACATAGCCGAGTGTGTTCAATCTGCATTGGTTCAGGGGCATAAGAGGAAGGTGTAGATAGATGTCCGGAAGGACCTGACGGTTCATGTCTACTTAGGACTCTGATTTGATGTTGGTGACGCTCATGCAGCCTGTTGTCAAGATGTATGGCATGAGATATAGGATTCAAGATCCCCAGGAGACTCTACTGAAGCCAATCTTTCAAAGCCTCAGAGAGACCATTGAGAAAATCAGAAATGAGTGCTCTCTCATTCCAGCCACTGTCAGTAGCAAGGGTTCAGACAGAGATTGCGTAGTGAGCTACACTGTTTCTCCCCTGGTGGAGCTGCAGAAGTTGTTTGGCTGCATCCTGGCCTGTGGCAGAATGATCAAAAATTTGCAGCATCTTGTCAGTGAGGGCATTCTGGACCCTGCTTTTTCCAGATTGCAGTTGCCCAAGCCAGGGCCTTGTCAAAAATGAGTTCTAGAAACAGGCTAACAAGTCCAAAGGGAAAAACAAAAGAGGTTACCATTCACCAGCAAAGTTTCTCCAGGCCAAGAATCAAAACAATCCACAGAGAGTAGCGTGAGGCTTAGCGCTAGAGAGAAACAAGGGAATCACTAAGACTTGGCAAAGGACAGACAAAGGAATGGGCTCAAATACACTGAGATAACAAGTAAATGAGGTACAGGTGAGCTAGTTAACAAGCGTCTTAAGTTAACATAACAAAGAAGACTACCAATAGATAATAACAACAGAATATTTGGCAACCTCTGGAGGTCAAAAAGCAGTTTAACCTATGACACCTTCCACCTGTCTTCAGCCTCTCCCTGAGTATGAAGAATGTATCTCAGAAATTAGACACCCTGCTACTTACTGTTGGGTGTTGATTTACACTTACAGTATTAAACAGTATATAAATAAATAACAACAAATAAATAAATAGCAATACACTTTTCTTTGTTCAGACAATACTGGGATGTGTAGACCATTTAACTCAAGAATATTTATAGTCGTTATATTATGCCTACATATTGTATTTTAAAATTGTATTATTGTCTTTTGCATGTTTGCTGTCTGTTTGATGTTTAAAATGTAAACATTTAATTATTATTATTATTTTTACAAATATATGCGAAAAACATAAATGTACTGTATATATTTTTTATAGTGCATGTCACCTAGATATTAGACTGTTTACTTATTTATCATATACTATAGTTTTATTTTCTTTGTGTACAGCAGGTGTTTTAAACATTGGATAAATAGTTTTTCTTACTAACTAGTTGAGTGGCGTGTTACCTAGGTTACTGCAGTTTAGGATCAAGACAGAAACTACGGCACCAGTGTGGAGACAGTCTGTCCTCTCTGGGTGACTGACTAACCATAGGACCATTACTCACATGTAAACCCATTACGTTGCTCTAATAGCGCTCTCTCGTGTGTCCCTGCCTGTATGGGGAGAGCATTAGCACGGTCTATGTGTGGAACAGCAGCAGTGAAGTTCATTCATTCCACTCTATGGTATGGAACAGACAGATAATTAACTGCACAGACATGAAGTCATTGTTCAGTCAGAGATATGGCCCCAGTCTAATTAGAGATATAGAAGTGTGCAGTTAAAAGGAGACAACCAAGGCCAGGAAGGATGTGTCATGGCTTGTAGTGTGTGTGTGCAAGAGAGAGATGTCCTTCTGTCCTTGTCCTCGTGCCTCTTCTCAGTAAGTTGTCAGTGCCACTGACAGTGTACCCTCCACACGAGTGTCACCTACTGGTAAAATATTCATCCTTCAACTCATCTTTTGTATGATTGTGACTTTGCTGCTAATAAGGCTGACACTCTGGCTGTTAAATACAATGTTCAAATAAAATATTTCACCCCAAAATGGTTTTTATTCAAGTTCAGGGTCGCTTTAAGCCAGTAGGAGTGTAAATGAATAAACAGGCGCAAAGAGCGAGAGAAGACAAGCGGGATGTACTGGCCTTAAATGGAAACCTGGGGCTCTTAAGGGTCTTCAGCGTCACGTAAGATACCTCCATAAAGTCAAATATATGCTTGCCGGTGTGGTACAAGCTGGGGCTCCCACACAAGGCCAGCCTGTGCTCGGCTCGACCCATAAATCCAGCCTCTGAATGGGTCTCTGTGCCGGATCGGGGGCCACTGTCTGCTGAGACATGGGAGGGACGCTTCCCCTCCGACACACAACCAAAACACAATGACCCCCTACACACCCGTAGACTGATGGCATCATTTCCAGAGCCGCGGGGAACCTTGTACTGTAAGGCCATAAGGGTGTAAACCAAATGAGCTGGTATCTAGGCGGGAGTATTGGTGGTGATACTTTAATGGTCCCCTATCGTAAAAATTCATGCAGTTATGGTGGTAATTTGCGTTCTGGAGGGACCTGAAAGGGCTGGACTAATCCTGAAATTTTTCTAACATGTCATTTAGCCATAATTCCTTTCTCATTCCTCTCTCAAAACAGTCATTGTGTAAAACAAGCCAGTCCAGTCAGATTTGACCCCGGGTGTGACATCATTTCTGCATTGTATCCAATCGTTTCTGACATACAGTATCCTCTCAGTGAGATAGCCAATGGGATTTATTTAATACTAAAAAACAAAAGTGTAACTAACACCAGCTAAAACAGAACGTTCAGCTTGAAGGGAAAAAAACTCCAAAATGGAAATTGGAATGACATGGGTCCTTTAAACAAGACCATTAGCAAACCTAGTCTCACAGTGCTCAGCTGATAATTATTAAAGGACAACCACCTCAAATACAACCAGCACTTACTGCATCAGATACACCCAGCAGGCAGACTTTAAAAGTAACACAAACATATAGGCCTCTTCTGCAGGGATCCAGAAGCCCAAGAAAAAGAGAGGTCTGGAAGCAAAATACCATATAGTTCTCGATGGGAGGTGCTAGAAATGTGAACGACAGCCTTAAACCAGCGCTGATGAAAGCATTGCATCACCATCACCATGATAACCATCCTCCATCCCACTACAGTGACAGTCAACTTGTTTGTGTGTGTGTGTCGTTCGCGTTGATACATTGAGAAATGTATCCAAAGCCCGCAAAATAACATCTGACGGCCCCAAGTTTACCATCCCAAGTCGCTTTTTGACATTTTCTTGATATGATAAAACATTAATGATGACCTCAATAAGCTTCTCATCTCTGGTCTGCAGATCAATAAAGTGGTTAAGGGAGTAGGTCAGAGGGTCTCCAAGGGTGTCTGTTAATGAGTGTGTGGTGTGGGTGTGAGCCACACACACACACAGAGTGACTCTAAAATGTTGTTACTAATTGGCGGCCAAGCTTTGGCTTGGTGCTCCGGGCCTGGCAGAAATCCGGCTGGTTTTTCCAAGTTTTCCAAGCAATCCCGCTCTCTCCTGCCTGCGAGGCTGTGGGAGTCCCATCCATTATTGATTAGCCCCGTGGATGAAAGCAGGAGGAGCTCTGCGGGGACAGAACATCTCTGGCCCCACGCGCAAAAACAGGCCTGACCGCCTGCTTTGCCGCAAAAACTGCAGGAAACATTGGGCTTCATATCTACACAGTAATCTACATGCAAAAGTCAGTAAACAGAAATATATATATAAACAGAAACAAATATAAGGGATACTAAGTAAGACTGACAGTCATGAACATGCAAGAGTCGCAGCCCTTCCCTATTTTTATCTTCTGACACCCAAGACAGACAGCTCAACAGATACTGCAACAGTAAAGTACATGAGGAGCAGACTGGGTTGAATGTTTGGTAAACTTTAGTAACCCTTAAGGATGAAATATTTAGTTTTGTCACTGTATTTAATGGTGGAGGTGTGTGTTTGTGTGGGGGGGGGGGGTTAAACCTCCATTAGGTTTCATCACAGGTTATGTTGGTCAAAGCCTCTAGACCTACAAGTGCTAGATTGCACAATGAATCTTTGCACAAAGAACAAGGCCTATACCCACATACCACAAACAGTGTGAGACTTGGTCCTCGAATTACGTCATTGTTGTCATTCAGTAGTTGCCAGGCTTGGTGCTGGCTTTGATCCGGACTGTTCAGTGGTTTCCGCTGGCTCAGATTGGCCCCAACCTCACCTTGGAAAAACTCACTGCCCAAATGGACATTTGGCACCCAGAACGCACTGGATGTACAAGCAGGCGTTCACGGCAGCAATAATACATATCTACACAGATGTAGAAATACACAATATATGTGTATTTCACAGCACACACACACACACACACACAGGGAAAGGTTACAATGGTGCTCGAAACAAAGGGGCAGATGACTCACAATGATAGAGGGCCAACTTTAGCTTTGAGGTTAAAATATCCTTCCTTTTTTGAGTTTGTGTGCATGTGCCCGCACGAATGTATTTATGCAGGGTGAACTTGTTAATGTGTTTGCCCAGTGTCAGTGCAAGCCTCCCCGACAGCGTGTTTTTATACTGCAGCGCTGTGTGTTTGTTTTGGCGCCCCGTCACTCCATTCCCGAGTCCTCTGCCAGGAGTTTACATGCTGGGAGAAGTTTTACAGCCATAAACTGTTTTACAGCCATAAACTGTTTTACAGCCATAAACTGTTTTACAGCCGCAGCCGACTGTAAACCGGCCCGGTATCGGATCAACATTTTAGGCACAATGGGCTAATTTACGCAGCTGAAACAGAGGCCGTGGGACTGAAGAATTAAAGGCTGTTCTTGTCATAGGGTCACAAAGGGGAACCAGAGTCTGACCCAGCAACTCGGAGGAGATGCCAGTTCATTAAAAACTCGTGAACACACACCATCCACCAGGTCGGTTTAGTTTCTTCAAAGCCTAATGTGTTTAGAGGTGGGATAAAACCCAGACTTGCATCTGATGGGATCGTTGATATTGAAAATCATAAATCATGGTTCAGGGGACGGGGGTCTTATAGCTGCTGCAGGTAGGATTTGAGAGTTGCAACGAGAGCTAGCTAAAAAACAAAAAAGAACATCATCCCTCTGGAGCCCATTGGTCTTGCTGTTGCTAAGCACCATTGACAAACACGTTGTAGCTGTGTGCGCGCATTCATGTGATTGACAGGCAAAGTAGATTCGCCGGACCAATTGTGGAAAAGAGGCCCTGATTGGTCAGAATTATTTTGGGCGCCGTCAAAAATTGAAATCGACTTGTATAGAGGCAGGGGCTATTATCCAGCGCGCTTCACTCACTGGTAGCTGACAGATGTCTATGGCATTTCTAAGAAATTATACTAAATTTATAGCTCTTAAATCTTATTTACAGCACCTCTAAGCCTCAGCGTGTACTTTTCACAACAATAGCAGAAGATCTTACTTGCTAAGACCTTTCCTTAGTTTGCGCCGAGAAACTTCAGGGTTTCTTTGATTACTAAAGCCCAAAAGAACTCTGGCCATGCTGCAAGGTGACCACCAAACACCAATAAAGAGCGCACAAGTGTATTTGATTAAGATTACATCTAATTAACTCTCACGATGAATGATCACTCTCTCAGCTGGCTTGAACAACACCGCAATTTCTATTGGAGGAGCTCTTGGGAAAGACTAATTCACTACGTTATATTTGGTTCTTAACCCAGGTATATTATGGGATACAAACAATTAAGTGGTTTATAATTTGCTGGCTGAAGCCCTCTCCCCGTGCTATCGTAACTCACCTCCATAAGCCACATTGGCCACTCCAGCTCATTAGCATATTCAATGGCTATCCACTCCAATATATCCTGCCTCGTTAGCCTCGTCGCTAGGCTAATCACTCTCCCCCTTGCCAGAGTAGCATCGTCAGAGAGAGACAGTTAAATATTCATGTCCCACAGCAGTTTTAATATCCTCCTGGATGATGTTGGAGCCTTTTGACCTGAGGTAATGTGTGGTAATTCACATGGTCATGCCAATGTGATAAATTGGGTCCGTGGAAAAGTTTCGTCTGATGGGCTTTTGATGCCCTTGGACACAATACATCACACAGCACAGGGTGGCTAACACGTGCACGGCTGGCAGTCAGATTGTCACGACACACACACATACAGGCAAACACAAAAACGTGCACACACACACTCACACACTAAAAAACAGCGTTCCTTGTGACAGACAGTTCAATTCCCCCACAGGGATGTAGGTATGACATCACTCGATTAATAATAGAAGAATTAATTACGACCTATTAGACTGATGAATTAGATTAGAGCGAGTAGGAGAACGTAACCGTGTGATAATATTACACTAAAACACATTAATGACTTCTATGAGGCGGGGCCTATGTGCCAGTTAGTGGTGACAAACTGACAGCTCCCTAATCATCTGGTGAAGAACGGTTTTGTTTATATAATAATGACTTTTCAGCCAAATATGGCAATATAAAATTATAGCTACAATCAAGATGTTATTTTACTTATTTATGTTAAAAATCCATGCACGGCTACAGCCATGATGCAATGTGACAGAATCCAGACAGACTGGTGTTGACATAGTTTTGATAACACAGTTATCCTTATGAAAACCGCTGGTGTATAAAGGACACCGCTGAACTTGCACATAACTACCATTCCATGTTTAATAGAACAACATATTACATTACTTTAAAAATGTATGAAGTAATTACTGTCCAGGGATGCTGAAAGACAAAGGAGCTTGCTCTTTACAAACTCAAGCTGAATGAACGCTGGATTGCATTTTACTGACATCTAGTGTCTGAGATGAGTACTGCAGTGTTGCACTATGCCTGACCCTATGGCGCTGTCAGATGTCTGTGTGTGTGTGAGAGAGAGTGTGTAGTGTGTGTGTGTGTGTGTCCTCTGTTATCCTCTCTCCCCGTGTATCAGCCTGGTTTATTGATCCCCTTGGTATGACCTTGAAAGATCAAGGAAGTGTAAGCGATGTTTTGGAACGGCAATCACCCGCCCTCTAGACTCCACCCATCCTCGGCTGCGATGTCTGGAGGGGAGACGGACAGACAGGGTAGTGCTGAGAAGGGGGCCTATGAATCAGCCAGCTCTGCAGAGGCCGTATGGTCCGGCAAGCCTTGCCTCCAGGCACAGTCTGTTCTTGGGAGAAGCGAGAGAAATGGGTCAGTCTGTCTGAGATGGCAGACGAGACGTGACTTGACTGACTGGCGGCGAGCATCTCACAGCTCAGGAACGCAACATTATGTAAGCAGACTTGTCCTCAGCTGGCCTGTCGCATCTCGGCGCAGAAATGAGGAGATGTGCTTCACCGCAGGGCGGAGCAGAGCAGAGCGGTGTTTCTGTCAACGCGTTTCATCCGTTATGTTGCCACACATGTTGCATTGTGCTGTAATAGGCTTCGCTATCTTTTTCCCCACAGCCTAAACATATTTATATTTGTATGCCAACAGATGCACAGATAATTTGTCTGAATGATGCTTCACTGTTACAGTACAGTATATGTTACCACCAGAGTCATTATTAACTAACAAAAGATCCATGGGAAATTATATAGCCTGTTGTGTAAAAAACTTTGCGTAAAATCCACTATAGGAGAAGGAGAACATACAATAAGTCTACATATTCTCATATAATATACTGTACATACAAATATACACATGCGTACACATATACAGTACATACACACATATAAATATACTGTGTGTACACATACTGTATATATGTAGCATATAGCATACACGCACACACACACACACACACATACTACTATATTCTTGCTGCCATACTTTCCGGTTCACCCCCACAGCACTGTCTCAGAAGCTAATTATTGTAAATATTGGAAGGACTGGCCAACACGCCTTATCGGAAAGCAAAGAAACGACTGCAGTTGTTTCCCTGCGGAGAACAAAGACAAAGTAAGGTGCACAAAACTCAACTCACAAACGAGGATGTATTTAAAAGGGTTTCCAAGGAAATGCTTTGCAGCCCATATTGCACAATAATGAGAAGCACTCACACACACACACACACACACACACAGATCAGACTCTTCATCGTGGAATGTGACACCTAGTGGCCCATTAGTTCCTAAAGTGCCATTCTATTCCATGAATCCCTCTCCTTACGGAGTATTCGGAGCACACGCGTCGCCCCCTTTCGCGCGGCAGCTGCGGACGCATTATTCATGCTAATGTGCCACATTCAGGCGCTCAGCGCGATGTAACGGTCCCGCTTTCAGAAACTCCCTCCGCTGACCCTATGAACCTGCTCTGCCCTGACCCTGCCAGCTATACTGCACCGCAGAGAGAGAGAGAGAGAGAGAGAGAGAGAGAGAGAGAGGGAGAGAGAGAGAGAGAGAGATGCTGAGGGATTTTAAAAGGTTCTATATGATAATAACAAAGGCCTGTATTTGTACAGCAAAAGAATGATAGATAGAAAAATACTATTCTGTAAATATTTCAGGGTTTCCTAAAGATGCATTATTAATGGGAACCAAAGCGACTTACAATAAGTACATTTGTCAATAGCTGAATAGGTCCTACAGTACACCAGTCATGGCAAGCAAACAACATTCTGTTAGAATGACATCAGTAGTCATCAGGGCTAACTTAGTTATGGATCTCACAACACACAGTAAATTACCTCTCAACATGCCATTCAGTCCTCAAAAATAATTGCTAACAGATTAACAGAAAACAAACGCTGCCATTTTCACGTCTTTATCTGTTCTGTTGTGATGTGGGGTCGGGACATGTTCATGCAGAATAGTGTGACCCTGTCTTCTAGTGCGCCCTGCGGAAACACACACACACACACACACACACACACACACACACACACACACACACACACACACAAAAATACCCTATACTGTATGCCTGTGAATCCGCAAATAAAACAACATACAAGCACCCACACAATTTGTACGAACAAGCTCTGTTTCATAGGAGTGATGGAGAGAAATTTCCATGGTTACGGGTCCAGCAAGGCCAGACACCGGGAAGGAGTACTCGGCATTGATTGGCTCATGGATAATTACACTTCCTTTTAAGATGATGTGCATACAGGACCTTTGTCATCTCGTGGATTCGGTGGCTGTTGTAAAACCTTTATAGTTGATCACACACCTGTCTTAACTAGCCCTGCGATGGGGCGAGAGGTTATTCCTACAGCATTTACTGCTCTGGATATTGACTTTTAGAAGGAAACAATTGAAAGCAGTATACTCCATAACAGCCTGGATCTTAATTATGTTTATACAATTTTTTCCAGAAACGATGCATGGAAGGATTAGTCTTTCATCACATTCTAATCACCACAAACATAGTTTTAACATTTAACAATAAACAACCAATATCCAAACATTGATTGATTTAAATTGAAACCCCAGTAAGATCCATTCAATTATCTAATGGGATTCCAATCCAGTAGTGAGGCACTGCAAGGAATCACTAACCAGTAGGCCTAGCCACCATGCCTCTCCAACCACTACAATGACTTTTATGACAATTATAATGAAGGTCTTTAGGTCTTATTTAATAAGGGGCAGGGTAGTCTAGTGGTCTAGGTGTTGGACTCCCAGCTGGAAGGTCGTGGGCTCAGTCCCAGGCCCCAAGCCTATCTTACCTGCTCCATGTAATACCGGCATGTAATTGTAAGTCGCTTTACATAAAATCATCTGCTGTTTGTAATTTAAGAGGGTAGAACAGTGGAAACTCTGCCTAACAAAACTGTATTAATTATCTATATTCAGTCTGTAGTCCTAGGACTACTGTATATGAGTGTGTAATCTCTTCATCATCACTTGACTGCCTTAGGCTACTAAAAAACAGAATGCGTGTTTCCCTGAAGATCTTGTGTGTTTAGTTACATGTTTGTTCGAGTAACAGCGCATGCGCACTGACACTTATGCTTCGAAAATCAACGGCGTTGAGTGTTTGAGATCGTCCGGCGGTGGGTTCCCCGGTAAGAACCGCGGAGAGAATAGACCGCTCCGTGCAGGGGTAAGACAGCGTCCCGGTACATCATAAGTTCTGACTCGTCTGACTGATGTCTACTCTGTAGTCAAGTGCTTGGTGAAGAATGAAAAATATATTCGTTAGAGATGCGGTGTGAACGTGAGGAGGTATGATGTGATGACTCGTGTCTGTTGTTGATTGACGTTTATATGAAACAGATGATAGGAATTAAAGTTCGACCAAACGTATTAGGTAGGCTACTGTAGGATGCGCGCGTCTCATCGTCGGATCGTCGGTGATGAAAAAATAGTTTAATGAAATCGTTATGAATGTTGTAAACACTAGGCTACAATATAACTGTGAAGAATATTACAACCGCTATCTGGGGTCCAATGTGTAAGATCAGACATTTAGGCTAGTTAGAGATATAAGATACAAAAATAAAGCATCGTCGAAAAAGATAACCGATTTACTTTCCCACTTGAGCTTCTGTCGACAGAACTATTCAGTCAGACTAATTAGCCTATCTGTGTTTTAATCCGATTTAATTAAATAAAATTCACATTTCATTAATATATGTGTAGGTTTAAGAGACTTCATTTATGTCACGATCGGCGCGCTCACGGCCATGCGCGCATCGTGCCTCCTTTCCCCCGCAGCGCACCTGTGGAGCATTAGG